>CM024624.1:49756363-49883584 GCA_014182585.1 Eucalyptus coolabah
CATTCCGTCACCGTTTGGTATGATATAGTTTAACCCGGTTTTCTCTATATATAGATTCCTTTGGATAGGCTTGCATGCCGTAGATAGGTCTCTCTATGAAACTAGACTTAGACTTTGATTTTAGCTCATGAGAGTTTTGAGCCATTTTTGCCTTTCGGAAACCAACAAATATGGAAGTTGACTACATACATTCAAAGTACATTTATGAACTCCACTAATCACTAGGTTTATTTCAATGTTGAAAAATTGGCACATTAATAACTGTGGCCATTCCAATGATCATCAATAGCAACACTATATGCACTTGCCATTTGAACATATCAAATGCAAACTTCAACCAAAAGAAAAAGGGAAAAAAAATCAAAAACAATGAAGTCCTCTGTCAAAAAATCATGAACAACCACAGTTGATCCATGAAGCTAGACTACCTTGACTCCATTTACTTCATAACTTCATCGAGACTTAAACAATTATTCTTCAATATCAGAAAATATGAAATTGCCTAGATATCAAAATTTTAAGGAATGTACAATGAATGCAAAATTTACTAGAGATGCATTGTAAAATTACTTAACTCAGAGATATTTCTTGAATTTCTTCAAAATGATCCCTCATGCGGAGCTGGACTTTTCATTGCCTCAAGCTGGTGCTTTAACCATCGTGAGGCAAAAGCAAAGGTTGCCATCCGCTCTAAAGGACCAAAGCTGGACGATAGCATCCTTTTCGAGTCCGTTCAGCTTGTGAGGATGCGCAACCACATTCCATTTCTCAGTCAATGCATAAGAAAAAGTTTTGCTCCCGTAGCTCTACTTTTTGAGTTGCAACCCACGATGTACTTTGCGGCACGGGTTGATGAGAGAAACCTTATTGCCTTCTTTACTGTCTAAAGTTCTGATTTCTCGGCCGCTCAATAAACATTCCCTTATCTGCTTCTTGGATGTAGAGAGCCTACTTGGGCCCGGCTTACGTCTGTGGCAATAAGTGTCTTCTCCATCAAGAGTGTCAAATGCCGACACATCTCCCGTATTTTGTCCATGTACTCTATCGGCAATTCGCTTGGTCCAATAAGAGCCGCGAGACCCGTCTTGGGTTTTCTTGGAAACTCTACTCGGTTCTTGGGTTTTTGGTGGAATGGAATGCCCATGACAACTTCTTGTTTTGGACAACTGGATCAGAATTTGATTTCTGGGCTTGCAATTTCAGCCCTTGCGCTCTTGGCGATCTCTTCTTCCTAACGATCCATCCAACAACGGTTGGCCCAATGGTGGTGGTCCTGACAGTAAACTTCTTCTCATCATCCCGATCGAAGATGGAAGAGGCGAGACGGAGCTTTCCCTTGGAGACCAATGAAGCTGCGTCCGCCAAGAGATGAAGAGAGATCTAGTTCCATCTCTCTCCCCTTGAAAGACGGTTTGCAGACTGAAAATACACTGTCGCCGCTGGAGTACTTTGATACCCCCATTATCGCCAAGTGATGAAGAGACGAAAAGACGAGGAGATGATGAACTTGGGTTTTCACACCGCGGGGGGGAAGAGAGAGAGAGGGGGATGACGGTGAAGAACAGAGCCGCGCGGGAATTCCGAGTGGAGCTGTCTTCTGATCATTGAGATACGAGAGTTTCAAATTAAGTTGGGGCAAGGAGCGACCGCGTGGCCATTGTGACCGTTGTGACGAGTGATTCTAAATAATAATTTGTTATCAATCTCCGAATTAACAACGAATTGTTGTCCGCCTCCGAATTTGTCACTAAAAATTGTACTTTGATTTTTATTACACATGCACACAATTCTCTGGATTTTTAATTATGCGTGTACACGAATTGTTGTCAGCCCACTTCATTGGCTCCGATCATGGTCGCTGACGATTCCAGGATCTATATGACTATTTCAATCCCCATTCGCAGTCTACATCTAACATTTCCAAGAGTCTCGGTCCCAAAAACAGAGCATGATTTTGGGAGTTGCCGAGAGCTTGTAAAAAATTCTATCTGATTTCTCTCATTCACAGGTCTTCTTCGTCGTTCTCAATTGCCAGAAATCCACCGTTGCTGTCAATTTCCGCTGCTCCCACCACCCACGCCAAAACTCCCATTTACTGCCCCGTTTTATGGCTGGGAAGGTTGAAGTACTTCTATTTGACGGTTGCGAGACAATGGATTGTGATTGAAGCTCTTTTAATGTCTTGAACCTGTATCGTTGTTGTTGTTGTTGTTGTTTTGAACCTGTGTTGATGTTATTATGGTAATCTGAACGTGAATTGTCTCTTGATATATGTGTATAGGCTCCTTGATCGAAATGCATATTTTTTGTTTGATGAAATGCTGGAACTAAATCAGGATGTGCTTCTATTCAATTCTTGAACCGAAAATCATAATACCTCAATCCACACTGTTCTTGACTAATTGAGGGTAGTTTTGTGTAGGAATATGATATTCTTTTGTAATGGAATTGGTGTTATGATATTGTTGTTGTCGGTATGCTCAATGTATGACATGAAAATTGCATCTTGGGTCTTGCTGATCTCTCGAACAGAATCAATTTATCAAGTGAGTTGCATCCCGCTGCGGTGTTTCTTTTTCTGTCATTCACCTGAGCATGTTTTGGACGTGGCTGTGTGGTGGCCAGCTGAGTGTGGATGTGAGTCCTGTGGTGGTTGGTTGGAGGCCTGTCGGTGATGGAGTAAAGCATGTTTGTGCTGCTGTTCTCGGCACAAAACCCAGCAGAGTTCATGTTAGCTCTCTTGATTATCATGTAGAATCTGTGTCAATGAGGTCCTGGCGTGATTGATCAGCCAGTTCTGAATGTTTAGGCATAGAAGAAGAACAAAGGAAAGCACAAAGAAAGCTGAGAGGTTGGTGCATGAGAGACGGAGGACAAAGAAAACGAAACAAAAATTTGAAAATAATAACAAAAAGTAAAAATCATGTAACGAAAATAAAAACGAAAATGGAAAAGATGAAAATAAAAATGGTCGGAAAATATAGGTTTCGGTCAAGTAGTTAAGTCTTAAATATAGTTTTAATTGAATTTTATTTAGTTCATGATCTTATAGTTTAGGAAGTTACATTTTGTGATTTTTAGGATAAAATCAATTATAGATTGTCTACTTTAGATGAAATATATAATGAAATAAATAATAAAATTTTATGCATAATAACAATAATAATAATTATGTAAAATATATAAATAATAAAAAAAAGAAAGTAAAAACATATTAAAAAAACACTGAAAAATACATGTCTCAGTTAGTAGTTAAATCTTAGGGATAGTTTTAATTGAATTTCATTTAATTCATGATCATATAGTTTAAGAAGTTACATTTCATGATTTTAGGATAAAATGAACTTGAGATAATTTCACTTTAGATGAAATAATAACAAGATAAAAAAAAAAAACTGGTAAAAATAATAATAATTAGAAAATGATATAAAAAAATCTCATTCACGTTTATGTTAAGATTACATTTAAGTAATTACTTTTTAGTTGATCTTGTCTTTCTGGTTTAGAATTAGACATATAGACTTGACTTTAGACCTAGCTAGTGGGGATTCATGTCCCGAGGCTTAAATACCGAGGCCTTGTATATTTTTTACTCAATTCGTCTCAAATTACTTTCCTGCACTTTGCATTTTGTCATTCTTTTGCGGCATTTGAGTGATGTGGGGTATTAATTTTAGCTCACAAGAATCATGTCTTGGCTGGCCCAGGCACTTTCCCAAACCAGTAAGTTCGGATCTTGGCAAGAGCTCAAGGGTTCAAGCCCAAGGCCGGCTAGAGCGTGCCTAGGTCTGCCTAGTGAGCATGTCTAGTAAGAGCATTGCAAGGGATAATTATTGTTTATACGTTGTATGGAGGACCTTCGATCTTGTAGTCACAATAGAGACTTCAGCTGTCTCCTCGGAGACTAGCTATATTATGTTAATTCATGTTAACTCTCACTTAATTACCGATATACCTTGGCAGTTTCAAGGTTTTTTTTTTTTTTTTAGATAAAGAAATTATTATTATCGAGATTGTGACATTATAGTATAAAAGAAGCTGATTTGTAAATGAATTTTGATCAATTTATAGGATCAATTATGGGACGATAAAATATATTTTTATATTTCTTCTCATTAGAAAGATAAATTAGTAATTTTTTATCGATAGGACGTTTGGGACTCTTTGAGCGCCTAAGAAGGAAAAAAAATACTAATTGCATGTTTTTTATTTTTTTATTTTTGTTAGTCTATTACAAACAAATAAAACACTGTTACATAAAGTGTCATAGATATGAGATAGCTAGTATAAGCACCTAGAGGGGGGTGAATAGGTGTACAAACAATTTATCGAGATACGGAAGCGATTCTAGGCAGCCGATAGAAAGGAGTTCACAAAATGAAGTACGATCAAAGTAAAGAGAGTAAGGAAGAGAAAATTAAACACAAGGTTTATAGTGGTTCGGCTTATTCTAAGCCTACGTCCACTCTTCCGCACTGACAGCCTACCGGCTGGATTTCACTATGAACAAAGGAGAAGTTACAGCGCAGCTTTTCCTTGATTCCACAGTGTAGATGTTCTATCACACCTCCTCAAGGTTTCTCACAAATATAAACTCTCTTTTGTATACAAGTATTCGCTTAAAGGAATTGTCTAAACAACAAAGAGCTTCGACTTTGAAATTCTTCTATCGCGCACACCTCAACAACTTAGAACGTCTTCCTTATATACTCCTTTATGCCATCATACCCATTGGCACTTACCAAAGGAATTCCTCCAATCTACCCGTTGGATGGAATCAATTAGGAAGATCATTCGGGCTATTAAAGGAACGTGTCGATAGCCCATCAATCTTATTCGCCCATACAATCAGGATCTCGGTTTCCATAAGTAGAACCTTCTAAGAATATTTAGGCAATCATCGATTCCTTAATCTTCGAGTCAATCTCGATCAATCAAAGGATTCCGTTGTGTCTTTTCCAGCCAGAGATCTTCTCCGGTCGATAAAGGCATATCCTTAATGAAACATCAAGTTACGGATAACCTTTCTTCAACGGATTAGAGACTGTCAATGAGGATAGACTTTGAGTCTTGAGTCTCGGCTGTCCTGAGGTCTTCGAGACTTTAAATAGCGAGTCTGCAAGCCTTCAAACTAGGGACTGATGAAAACGTTTTTGTCAGCTTCAAAACATTTCAAGAAGATTTCTCCAACAATCTTCCCCTTTTTGATTGTGACAAAACTTTCCTGCAGATTTGGACAACTTTAACCTGCAAAACATTTCTCAAACACATATACATATCTTATAGAGATAAATGGCTAAATGAATAACACTAGAATCTGCATCCACAGAAAATAGGTTAGTCTAATATGCGATAAAACCATCCATAGGATATCAATAGTAGTTAATAGAAGCAGTCAAGTCCAAGTCTAGTTCAATTCTCATCCAGATACAAAAACAAAGTCAAACAGATTTAAACAATCCAACAAACAGTCCAACAAACCACACGATTAAAAGTTAAGTTGTTCAAATCTTGCATCTCTCCCCTTTTTTGTCAACATTAAAAAGGTTGAGATGAAAATGGAATAAAGTCAAGATTGCTTGTGAACGCGGACAAGCTGGAAATCTCCCATAGATTGAACGATGCCTTCCGGCCTTTTCAAGTCTTCCTTCGGTTGTGCGATCTCCTCACCCTTGGCATTGGCCTGAATCTGAACAAAGTGAGGGCTTGGATTTTATCATTCAATGAACATGAAGAAACTTAACCCGCAGTTTGCAAGTTTTGAACCTCGCATCCCAAAGCATAAATTTGACCTCGCATCTCCAAGAGAATATCCATGATTCTGCGAAAATCTGCTGCATTATCGGGCCCGAGTACTTGCTTCACTCGATCTGATGGAGTAAATGCGGACGATGGTAGATCGCATAATCTCGCAGGTTTGGCGATGAAACTTCATGACCTTCTTCTGGGAAATTGAGAGGCATAAACGTTCTCTGGGTCCGGGTGAGCGACTCAACTCCTTCACTTGCATTAGGATATGAGGACTTCCCTCCTTTCTCTTGATCTCCCCCTGTTTCTATGCCTACGGTGGAGAAGAGTGTTTCTCGGTTCTCCTTTTTCTCCTCTTTCTTCTTCTTCCCTGTCTCAACTCTTTCCTTCTCGCTTCTCTTTCTTCTTCTTCCTTCTCCTCTGCTTCCTTCTCCTCTACTTCTTTCATCTCTGTTTCTTTCGTCATTTGTTCCGATTCTTTCTCTGGAACAGGACGACTTAAGTTCTTCAAAGCCATTGCAGAGATGGTGAGATTTTCATCATCATCTTCATCTTCAACAATAAGAGCTCTTCTTTTCGGTTTTGAAGCAACCAAGGGTTCCTTTCCTTTCTGCTTTGATGAAGAAGAGGGTTGATGAGCTTTGAGTGGAGTCTTCTCCTTGAATTTCTCCAACGCCTTGTTCAATTCCTTTAGACGCATCTTGGTCACCATTTTTAGTCCTACCACCATATAATCGCACGATCGAACACAAAAGATTTACGGAGGCTGAATATTCAGATGTCTGCATAACTTCGTCACAAGACTTGGGTAAGGAAGTTGGCCTCTGTCCTTCATCAAGGCTCTATACATTTGAAACATAACAAAGTGTGAGGAAGAGAAAACCTTTTCCAAAGTGAGAATGGCATACATCGGCTTGCCTCGAACTTGAAACATCGGTCTTGGAAGTTGATTTTGGTCGGAGGCAATTGATCACAATCTTGTGAAGTAAGATGTTGAATGCACTCATCCTTAAGTAGGAAATCTTTTCCTCTGTTCTCCCGTCCTTAACAAGTTCCAATGTAGCACGAGCAATAAAAACTTTGATCGGTTGATATCTTCCTCTCTCGACTCCTAACACATTTGCCAGCATATCCATATCCACAACATAGTCTTGATTTTTGACACTGAAGGAAAATCTATTCGCATCCAAAAAGCTAAGATTTGAATAGAAATATGCGGTTAGTTCAACATAGGCCTCTGCAGTAGTGTCGGAGCGGGAACTTTTCAAGTTGAAGATAACCGAACTTTTCCCTCAAGTTCACATTTACAGCATCCAGAAAATCAAAATCCACACTCCTAGGGTTTATTGCCCCACGCTTCAGCTTTTGAGTACAGATCCTTCTATTCTTTCGATCTGAACAAGTCTCCCCTTTTTCCTCGATTTTCAACCGCAATACCCATTCTCAGTTGAAATTGGCTGTACAATTTATCATCATCATTCCCATCTACAGGATTCACTCCCCAATCACGAGGATCACTTGGGATATTTGCAAGGGTTTCTTCTGCCACCCCTTTACGAGCAATTCCCAAACTTTCCATTTTTCGCAGAAAGATATATTCATTTCCATACCCTTTCTCTTTAAGAAAATCATCGACATACTTCAAAGGAGTATGAGTCCCTTTTAAAGCATGATACATCTTATAAATAAAAGCGGGCTTTTGAACTCTTACAGGGTCTGCATCCTCGATGATTTCTTCCTCTTGTTGATGATCAACGCCTTGAGGACTAGATGGAGGAGAGTGACGCTGCTGAGAATGTTGTGGGCTTGGTTGCTGTTTTGGAGACACTTCTTCTTCGGTGAGATAGAAGTGCGTAGGCCCTCACTCATTCGCCGTGGTCCCCTGCTTTGCGATTCTCGAAGACTTTCTTGAAGACGATATCTTTCTCGGTTTTTGGAAGATTCCTTGCTTGACTTTCCCAAGAAAGATGACAACTTTTTCGAAGATTAAACAAGGGAAGAAAACGGGAATGGAAGATCGATGCTTTCTAGGGTTTTTGAGAGTAAAGTGAAGAGCAATCAACAAAGCACGATTGGTTAAAAAGGAGATAAACGAACTGTTACAAAGGAAAATAAAAAGATGCCTTTTCAAAATAACTGTCTTTTTCCGCGAAAATACTCATTTAAAAAATAACTTCCTTTTTGAAAATGAAACGATGCAATAATTACGTCGATTAAATATAGAAACAATTTAAACACGGTCTAACGATCGTACCTCTTCAAGATAAGATTCTAGAGAGAGAGAGAGAGAGACTAACTTACAGTCTGACGGTTGTACCAAGACTAACTTACAGTTAAAGTCTTGTATGTCTGAGTTTGAAAGTCTTTAGACTTTGATTTCCTCATACCTTAAAATGTTGAGTCTGGAACGAATAGATTCAAATTGATTTTTCTCCAAAGGCTTTGTGAATATATCCGCCCAGTTAGTTCTTTGAGTCAACAAATTAAATTGAAACATCTCCATTTTGAACATGGTCTCTAATAAAGTGATGTCGAATCTCTATGTGCTTTGCTCTTGAGTGGAGAATCGGATTTTTGGTGAGATTTATAGCGCTGGTGTTGTCGCAATTAATCTTCGTGCATGAGTCTTCAATTTCAAAGTCTCTTAGCTATTGTTTTATCCACGAGAATTTGTGAACAACAACTTCCGAGAGCTATATACTCGCTTCGTTGTAGAGAGAGCTACTGTACTTTGCTTTCTTGAAAACCAAGACATTGTCCTACCTCCAAGCGCTTGACAAGTACCCGAGGTGCTCTTTCTATCAACTCTGCATCCAGCAAGGTCTACGTCTAGAATATCCAAGAAGAGTAAAGTCTCCTATTTTTGGATACCGAGAGACCAAAGCTTGAAGTTCATGAAATATATTTGATAATACGCTTCGCAAAGCATTCAAATGAGATTCTTTTGGGTCGATTGAAATCTGGCACAAATGCAAACACTAAACAAATGTCGATCTAGAAACATAAGATAAAGAAGTGATCCGATGATACTCAAATAGCTTTTGGTCGACTTTCTTTCCTCCTTCATCTTTGTCTATCTTTAAGGAACTTGACATTGGTATGTCAGCCTTTTTGCAATTGTCCAGTCCAAACTTTTTGACAAGATCATTCGCATATTTTTCTTGATGAATGAAGGTTCCTTCCTCCAATTGTTTCACTTGAAGCCCGAGAAAGAAGGTTAACTCACCCATCATGCTCATTTCAAATTCATCATGCATAGTCTTAGAGAATTTCTTGCACAAACTTTCATTAGAAGATCCAAAAATAATATCATCCACATATATTTGAACAAGTAAAAGCTTTTGCTTTCTCTTTTAATAAAAAGGGTAGTGTCTACTTTACCTTTAACAAAACCATTTCGAATTAAAAACTTATTTAGTCTGTCGTACCAAGCTCGAGGTGCTTGCTTTAAGCCATATAAGGCCTTTTAAGTCTCGAATACCGAGTCTGGTTTCCTTGGGTCTTCAAACCCAGGTGGTTGTTCCACATAGACTTCCTCATGGATGAATCCATTTAGGAAGGCACTTTTGACATCCATTTGGAATAACCTGAAATTCTTATGACAAGCAAATGCAAGTAATAAACGAATTGCTTCTAACCTTGCTACCGGTGCATAAGTCTCGTCATAGTCGATCCCTTCTTCTTGTGTGTATCCCTTGGCCACGACTCTAGCCTTGTTTCTTATGACTTTTCCTTTTCGTCCATCTTGTTCCCGAAAACTCATTTAGCTCCAACAATTGATTTACCTTTTAGTTTAGGAGTCAGCTCCCGGACATCATTAATACTGAATTGTCCGAGTTCTTCTTGCATAGCTTCAATCCAGCTTTCATCGGATAAAGCTTCTTCTATACTCTTGGGTTCTATTTCAAAATAAGAGCCACGGCACTAGACTCTTCTTGCTTTTTGGATCTTGTGCGAATTTTTTCATTGATGTCGCCAATGATAAGATCTTTGGGATGACTAGACTTATGTTTCCAGTTGCTTGTTGATTTATCAGATTGATGGTCACTTCCTTCACTTGAATCTTCAACAGTTACTTGTTGCTGGTCCTTCAAAGTCTGAGCGGCTTCTTGAGAATTAGACTTTGTAGAGTCTAGAGCAGATTCAGTGTCTTCAAGATGAGTCTGAATAGATTCATTTTGTATAGAATCTTGGAATTTGACATTCATTGATTCTTCCACAGTTTGAGTCTTCTTGTTGTAGACTCTATACGCTTTGCTTGTGGTTGAATATCCAAGGAAGATGCCTTCATCTGACTTTTCTTCAAACTTACCAACTCGATCATTTGCATTTTTCAATATGAAACATTTGCATCCGAATACATGAAAATATGAAACAATGGGCTTCTTTTCTTTGAATAATTCATAAGGGGTTTTTCTAGAATAGGCCTTAGAAAAACTCTATTGATAATATAACATGATGTTGAAACTTGCTTCAGCCCAAAACCGTAAAGAGATATTGCTTTCAATTAAGAGAGTTCTGGTCATTTCTTGAAGAGATCTATTCTTCCTTTCCACAACTCCATTTTGCTCGGAGTATATGGAGAAGAGAACAAATGCTGAAAACCAGATTCGTCACAAAATTTAGCAAAATCTTGATTTTCAAATTCACCTCCAAGGTCTGTTTTTATACTTGAAATAACATACTCCTTTTCATTTTGAACATTCTTAGCAAATTTTTCAAAGTAAGAAAAAGTTTCGGACTTACTTGCCAAGAAATATACCCAAGTAAATAGTGAGTAGTCATCCACAATTACTAGGCAATATTTCTTACCTCCAATGCTCATGCGTTCTTGTTGTTCCGAAGAGATCCATATGCAAGAGCTATAGTACACGGTTAGTGGAAACTTGATTTATTGGCTTAAAGGAATTTCTTACCTGTTTTCCTAATATACATGGTATACATAGATCAGATTTTTGGTATGATAAATTAGGTAGACCACGAACAAGCTTCTTTGCTGAGATTTTGGCTATCTGCTTCATGTTGATATGCCCAAGCTTTTTGTGCCATAAGTTCGCTTCGTCTTGGATTGAGATTAGACATTGTGATTCATCTAGTTTCACGTCTAAGAGGTAGATATTTCCATGTCTTCGACCTATGAAAGACGAGTAGAGTCTTTACTTTGGTTCTGAACAAATACCCTCTTGAAAGTTGATTTTAAAACCGGCATCACAAAGCTGACCGACACCGAAGCGGTTGTAATTGAGCCCTTCAACTAAAGAAACATTGTTTATTGTGAGGTTCCCAATCTTTACGTTCCAAATCCCACTATTTTTCCTTTGATGTTTCCTCCAAATGAAACTTTTCCACCATTCACTTGAACAAGCTTTATGAAGCAATTTGAATCTCCTGTCATGTGTCTCGAGAATCCACTATCCAAGTACCATTTCACCTTTTTCTTGATAGTGACCTGCATTTAGAAAGAAACTCAAGCTTTCTTTGGTACCCATATTTTCTTAGGTCCTTTTGAGTTAGTCGATATACGGTTTTTGCCTAGATTTTATTGATAGGTCTCCAAGCCATAGGACATTCTTTCTCAAAATGATCTGCACTATTGCATTTTGAACATCTAAGAGCATTGTGACCTCTTTGGTTTTACAAAGGTCCTTTCAAAATGATTTTTGTAAGCATTCCTTGTTGGTCTTTGTTTAATTCTTTCTTTTACTTTAGGAAAATCATTAAAGGAATTGTTTCAACAGTCATTTTTAAACCAGATTTATTGAAATAAGGTCTTTGAATAGAAAGTATTTTCTCCGAGTTTTCAGATCCTAGAGAAAATCTTTTGGAAATATTTGAAATATCATTTTTCAAAAATGCATTTTCTTTGAAAAGATTATCTTCACTTTCTTTGAGAGAAGAAACATCCCGGTCTGAGCATTTCACTTTTTCTTTCAAAACATTCTCTTGTTGTTTTAAAGCAGAATTTTCTTTTTGAGTTCGGAAATTCTTTTAAGAGAAGCCTTAAGACTAAAACATAATTCATCAATGTACTTTGAAACTTTAAAAGGGATTTTGAAGTTACTTACCTCGAATTCACTTTCTGAATCTGAATCGGTCTTGGAGTTTGATTCCGAGTCTTATTGTGCCATTAGACATATGTTTGCATAATCATCTTCACTATCTTCGCACTCTGTATCACTCCCGGGTTTCAGCTTTGAGAGCTTTTCGATATCTTTCAGTTTTTCCTTTCTTCTTCCTTAGAAGAGGGCAGTTGGAGTCGATGTGTCCCTTTTTCTTACATTCAAAGCAGACTACATCTTTGTTTGATTCATCATCTTCAGCGAGACTTGGTCTCATTGCTTTTGAAAACTTTGTTTCTTTGAATTGAATCTTCTTCCTTTTCTGTTTAGCTTTCTAATCTTCTTATCATGAGAGCAAGTTCTTCATCATCCATGTCGTCTTCGAATCTGTTACATCGTAATCATCATTAGATTTTAATGCAATTGATTTCTTACCTTTGGGATCTTCGTCTTCATTGATTCGTTCCACTTCATAAGACTGAAGAGTCCCAACCAGCTCATCGACAGACAGTGACATGATTCTTTGAGTCTCTCTGATTGAGGTCTTTATGTGATTCCAATCCTTGGAGAGTCCACGCAGTAGCTTGTTTACTTTCATGGGATCAAAAATTGGTTGACCTTGATTTTCAAGACCATTCACGATTTTTGTAAAACGACTAAACATGTTAGTTATAGATTCTCCCGGTTTCATTCTGAAGGCTTCGTATTGACCGAGAAGAATTTGATTCTTGTCTCTTTCACTCGATCGGTTCCTTCATAGATAATGTGTAATCTATCACAGAGACTTCTTTGGCTGTATCACAAGAAGATATTATGTTATATTCAGTAGGTGATAAAGCACAATATAAAGAATAAATTGCTTTTGCATCAAGAGCTTGTCTCTTGATTATCTCTTCCCGAGTCATTTCGCTAGACTCAACAATGTGTCTTTCCTCTTTCCGAGACAGATGCAGCTTTAGGAACGATTCCTTTTTCTACAACGTCCCATTCCAGAGAATCTTTTGATCTTAAGAATGCCTTCATCTTGTTTTTCCATATGTTGTAGTCCTTTCCATCAAAGTAAGGAGGTCTGGTGTTGCTTTGCCCTTCTACCAGCCACGAGCCAACATACTAGCCATGGATCTTTAACTCTGAAGTAAAACACTTCAAACAAAGTGAGTACATGAGCTCTGATACCAATTGAGATAGCTAGTATAAGCACCTAGAGGGGGTGAATAGGTGCACAAACAATTTATCGAGATACGGAAGCGATTCTAGGCAGGCGATAGAAAGGAGTTCACAAAATGAAGTACGATCAAAGTAAAGAGAGTAAGGAAGAGAAAATTAAACGCAAGGTTTATAGTGGTTCGGCTTATTCCAAGCCTACGTCCACTCTTCCGCACTGACAGCCCACGATTTCACTATGAACAAAGGAGAAGTTACAGCACTGACTTTTCCTTGATTCCACAAAGTGTGGATGTTCTATCACACCTCCTCAAGGTTTCTCACAAATATAGACTCTCTTTTGTTTACAGTATTCGCTCAAAGGAATTGTCTAAACAACGAGGAGCTTCGGACTTTGGAATTCTTCTATCGCACACCTCAACAACTTAGAACGTCTTCCTTATATACTCCTTTATGCCATCATACCCGTTGGCACTTACCAAAGGAATTCCTCCAATCTACCCGTTGGATGGAATCAATTAGGAAGATCATTCGGGCTATTAAAGGAACGTGTCGATAGCCCATCAATCCTGTTCGCCCATACAATCAGGATCTCTGTTTCCATAAGTAGAACCTTCCAAGAATATTTAGGCAATCATCGATTCCTTAATCTTCGAGTCAATCTCGATCAATCAAAGGATTCTGTTGTGTCTTTTCCAGCCAGAGATCTTCTCCAGTCGATAAGGTCATATCCTTAATGAAACATCCAGCTTACGGATAACCTTTCTTCAACGGATTAGAGACTGTCAATGAGGATAGACTTTGAGTCTTAAGTTTGGCTGTCCTGAGGTCTTCGAGACTTTAAATAGCGAGTCTGCAAGCCTTCAGACTAGACTGATGGAAACATTTTGTCAGCTTCAAAACATTTCAAGAAGATTTCTCCAACAAGATATACCTAATTAAGTGTACTTTGGGCACATGATCATTGAGAAATGCATTCAGCAAGCAAGGAATAAACCTTATTTGCTAAGTGACGTGATGTGTGACTATTGATGGATTAATTACATGAGCTCATCCACATCTTAGGGCACCATCTTTCAATGATCATGTAAGAATCCAGCACAAGTAATTGAATATGAGCCATCTTCATCCACCGGCAATAGACGCTCTAAAAGGGCTAGTGCAAACATCTAGAGGGGGTGAATAGGTGTAGATAAAAATTCTCGCAAGACTTAACAAAAGTAATTTGCCTTTAGAAGATGATAGACTAAGGATGTAATTGGCTTTAAATATTTATATGAATCTACGAATAAAAATAAGGAGTTCAAGGAAAGAGAATTAGAACAAAAGGTTTATATTGGTTTGCTTAGATCAAGCCTACGTCCACTCTCTTGCGCTAACAGCCTACTTGGCTGTATTCCACTATGAATCAAAGAGATTTTACAACTTGTGATCTTCAACTTTCATCAATGAAGATTCTCTACTAGTCTTTCACAAAGTCTTACTTAGAGTTTTCTCTTTTGTATACAACTTTGAGCTCGACAAATGAAAGACCAAAGAACTAGAAAACTTCAGAATTTGAAAATTTTCTTTTATGCTCTTCTTTCAAACAACTGGAGAGTCCATCTTAAATACTCATTTATGCATTCATAACCGTTGGCACTTACCAAATGAATTCTTGCAATCTACCCGTTGGACATAATCAATTAAGGAGATCTCAAGTCGTTAGATGATTGTGCTGAAAGCCCATCAATCCTATTTACCCATACAATCGGGATCTTTGGTTTCTATAAGTAGAACATTCCAAGTTTATTCGCCTTTCAAAAGATCTTCATATCGGAGTAAGTTCCAATAAGAATAATCAATCAGGTAGATGCTATATCCAGCCATAAGGTCTTCCAAAAACCATATGAATCGAATCCTTGAAGATAATCCCGCATGTGGATAAGTCTTCATTCTTCGGTCGTGTGGGCAGATTTTGAGATTAAGGTTTGTGATATTCATATTTTGACATATGAGTCTGTAAGTCTTCGAGACTATAACATTTGAGTCTGCAAGTCTTCAGACTAGACTTTTGGAAATATTTTGTTAACTTCAAAACAGTAAATGAGTTTTCTCTAACAATCTCCCCCTTTTTGATGGTGACAAAACTTTCCTGCAGATTTGAAAACTTTTGACTTGCAAAACAACACTTAAGCAATACATGATATCTTATAAAATAAGTTGATTAGGACATGGATAGCATCGATTTTGCAACAACAAAAACATGTTAATCTTATAACAAACATAATTATCCAGTCATAATCAATACACAAACTTAGTGAATGCAAGCATCAAAAGGATTCAAAGTCAAAGAGTAGTAAAAAATCCAAAGTTCAAAATCCAAAGTGCACAAATAGTAAACCAGTCAAATGAAAGATAAATAAAAATCTGCACACATTCTCCCCTTTTTGTCAACAGCAAAAAGTGGAGAAAATCTTAAAAAGAGTTGGGTAAAAATCATGACTGTTTGGGGATACGAACGATTTGGAAATCCCCCATTGATTTGACAATCTCCACCAAGTTCTTTAGAGTCTCCTTCAATTGTTGAGTATCCTCACCCTTTGCTGTTTCTTGCACTTGAAGCTTCAGGGCCTGTATCTACTCGTGTAGAGAGTCTGAAGTCCTTTTGGAGGCTGTCATCAGGTTCGTCATCTCAAACTCTAAACCATATTGTTGACCCTTCAAATCCAAAAGGATATCCAGCAGTCTTTGAAAGTTTACTGTTTGTTCTGTTGTAGCACTAGGTCTAGCTAAATCAGTTCCAAGAGTCTTAAGATGTGAGGGAACATCGGTAGTTCGATCACTAGGACTAGGAGTGGATGCCTCAACATCTGCTGCAGGGTATTGAGAGGCATAGACATCCTCTAGATCTGCTAGAGATCTACTAACATCACTAGTAAAGACGGTGAAGAAATTCCTCTTTGTCAACGCGGCAAGAAATTCCTCTTTTGTCGGCGGCTCCCCTGTTTCTGTGCCTTCAGGTGGAGAAAAGAATTCCTCTTGCTGTTCTCGCTCTGCTTCAGCACCCAAGTGATGTTTTGCACTTTCTTCTCCTGCTGTTCCACTCCGAGTCTTTTCTAAATCCTCTGATAAGGATATAGCATATGTTGGCTCAAAAGAGTCATCTTGACCCTCTTCTTCCTCTTCTTCTCTTCCTCTTTCTTCTTCCTCTGTTCTTTCTTCACCTCTCTTCTCTTTCTCGGTTCTCTCTATTTTCTGGCTCTTTAAAGCTAACAAAACTCTGTAAATTTCTTAAGGTAGATAGAGTGATATCGTCCTTATCTTCTTCATCCTACAAGATAAGGGCTCTCCTCTTCTTGATTGGTGCACTCATGAGCTCATTGCCTTTTCTCTTGGTTGCTGCAGAGTCTTGTTTTACCTTGACAGAGACTTCTCCTTCAGGCGCTCCAATTCCTTATTCAGTTCCTTCAGACGCATCTTTGAAACCATTTCAATCCAATCACCATTGGAGTAATGGTTCTAACACATAGAGGAGTGGGAATCTTAATTTCGAAGTGTCTGAAGAGTCAAGTGACAAGCACAGAGTAAGGTAGCTGCCCCTTGTCCTTCACAATTGTCCTATACATGTGCATTATGATAGTGTGAGGTAGTGAGAGCTTAAAACCAATGTTGATTGCATACATCAACTTCGCTTCATACTGAGAGACATCAATTTTTGAAGTAGATTTGGGTCTGATGCAGTTGATCACGATCTCGTGAAGTAAAATATTGGTGGTAGTCATTCTAGTGTAAGAAATCTTGTCCTCAGCAAATTTGTCCCGAACAAGAGCCATCGTTGCGTGACCAACACACACTGATTGGTTGGAAACTCCCTCTTTCCATACCAATCACATCAGCCAATGTGTCTACATCAACCATAAATTTTTGGCCCTAAGTAAAAACAAAATCTATTCTCATCTAGAAAAGACAGATTTGAATAGAAGTAAGTAGTTAATTCAGGGTAGGCTTAAGTGGTTTCTGAGCAAAAACGTTCAAGTTGAAGGAGTGCAAACTTCTCTCTTAGTTTCACTTTCAAGGAATTAAGAAAATCAAAGTCCACACTTCTAGGGTTCATAACCCCTCTCTTCAATAGTTTCGAATAAGTCTTCTTGTGGTCCTTGGAACGGAATAAATTCGTTCCCTCTCCACGAACAGTTGTAGCAATACCCATCCTAGACTGAAAAATGCGTATACAACCTCTCATTATCACCCTTCCCTTCAGGTTGATTAAAACAACCAATGTGCGGATCACTTGGAAAGTTGGCAAAAGTCATTGCTGCAAAACCTTTAGGCACAATGCCTAACCTTTCCATGGTATTCAAGAAGAAAGTTTCGTTCTTGTAACCACGTGCTTGCAAAAACTCATCAATCAAGGTCATTGCAGAACCACCCATCTTTAAGTTAGACTAGAGTCTAAACAGAAATTGGGGCTTTTGCGTTCTTACAAGTTCAACATTTTCAATGATCTCTTCTTCTACTCATGAAGGATCTTGTGTTGCTTGCTGTGTGGAGTGACGCTGTTGAGAATATTGTTGTTGTTGTTGTTGCTGTTGAGGAGAATCTTCTTCTTCAGTTAAATCAAACTGGATAGCACCCTTAGACATGTGCTGTGGTCCCTTATTTGCAATTCTTGAAGATTTCCTTTGGAAAGATGTTGTCATAGTCTTGGAGAATTTCTTGAACTCGCTCATTGTAAAAGGTGAAACCTTTTCAGGTCAAATTCGAGAGAAAATGAGAGAGAGTAGGTTCTTTGTATTCTAGGGTTTGAATAAGCGTAAATGAAGAAGAAGAGTTTCGACGATATATAAAACAAGTGAAACGGGGTATACGAAACGTCACAAAGAAAAGTAAAAGCTACCTTTTTCAAAAATGAAAACTGCCTTTTTTGAAAATGAAAAACTGCCATAAAGGATAATTCCTAAAAATGAAATAGACAAGTAGTAATTCAAAAATTAACTTACCTTGAAATTTTATTCAAAAATAAACTCATATCCATTTGGAAAGTATTAACTTATAGCCGTAACTTCTGGACATTCTGAATCTAAACACTTCAGACTTTACCCCGTAGAAGATATAATATTCAATCCTGTGCGAATAGACTCATATAAGTTTTTGTCTAGTGGCTTTGTAAATATGTTTGTCAACTGATTCTTTGAGTTGATGAACTAGATCATAACTTTTCCATTCTGAACATGATCTCTAATAAAATGATGTCGAATCTCTATATGCTTTGCTCTTGAATGAATAATTGGATTCTTTATGAGATTGATGGCACTAGTGTTGTCACATTTGATCTCAGTGCACGATTCTTCAATACTAAAATCTTTTAGCTGTTGTCTTATCCACAAGATTTGAGAACAACAACTTCCAAGGGCCACATATTCTGCTTCAGCTATTGAAAGAGCTATGGTACTCTGTTTTCTTGAAAACCACAACACCAGCTTGTTGCCCAATAGTTAACATGTACCTTGAAGTACTTTTCTATCTATTTTGCATCTTGCTAAATTTGCGTCTGAATAACCAAGAGAGTAAAGTCTCATTCTTTGGAATACCACAGACCTAGCTTTAGAGTCGTTGTAACGTATTTGATGATGCGCTTTGCAGCACTTAAATGAGATTCTTTAGGGGTTTGATTGGAATCTAGCACAAATAAAAACATTAAACAAAATGTCAGGTCTAGATATAGTAAATTAAAGAAGCAAACCAATAATACTCATGTATAGCTTCTAGTCTACAATCTTTCCTCCATCATCTTTATCCAGCTTTGAAGAACTTGACATAGGTGTCTTCGTCTTTTTGCAATTTTCCAATCTAAACTTCTTAATGAGATCTTTTGCACCTTTGATTGTTTAACTTGTAATCCCAAAAAGAAAGTTAACTCACCCATCATATTCATCTTGAATTCATTCTACATGCATCTAGAAAACTTCTTGCATAGATTTTCATTAGGTCATCCAAATATAATATCAACAACATAAATTTGAACAAGTAAAAATCTTTACTTTCTCTTTAATGAATAAAATAGTATCTATATTTCCTTTAACAAAACTATTTTGAGTTAGGAATTTATTTAACCTTTCATACCAGGCTCGAGGTGCTTGCTTCAATCAATATAGGGTCTTTTTCAGTCTATAGACCGAGTATGGCTTTCTTGGATCTTCAAAACCGGGTGGTTGTTCCACATAGACTTCTTCTTGGCTGAATCCATTCAGGAATGTACTTTTTACATCCATTTGGAATAACTTGAAATTTTTATAGTAAATAAAAACAAGTAATAATCTAATTGCTTCTAACCTCGCTACTGGTGCATAGGTCTCATCATAGTCTATCCCTTCTTCTTGCGTATATCCTTTAGCCACAAGTCTTGCTTTGTTCCTGACAACTTTTCTTTTTTTTTTTCTCTACCTTGTTCTTGAAAACCTATTTAGTTCTGATAATAGATTTACCTTTAGGTTTAGGAATTAGTTCCCAAACATCGTTGATACTGAACTGTCTGAGTTCTTCTTGCATAGCTTCAATCTAGCTTTCATCAGCCAAGGCTTCTTCTATACTTTTGGGTTCAATCTCATAAACGAGTGCTAAAGCACTAGACTCTTCTCGCCTTTTGGATCTGGTGTGCGAATTCCTTCATCAATGTTACCAATGATGAGTTCCTTGGGATGAATTGACTTATGCTTCCAGTTGCTAGATGATTTATGAGTCTCTTGATCCTCTGCTTCGTTAAGTTTTCTGGTTCTTGTTGTTGTTGAACTTTAGAAGTCTAAATCACTTCGGGGAAGTAGACTTTATAACGTCTAGAGCGAGTTCGGACTCTTCAAGTTGAGTCTGGTCCACTTGATTCTGCATAGAGTCTTGAAACTTGACGTTCATAGATTCTTCAACAGACTGAGTTTTTTTTTTTTTTTTTTTTATTGAAAACTCTGTAAGCTTTGCTTGAGGTAGATTAACCAAGAAAAATTTCTTTGTCTAATTTTTCTTTAAATTTACCGTTCGATCATTTGTATCTTTCAAAACAAAACACTTACAACCAAACATATGAAAATAAGAAATATTTGGTTTTTCCCTTTAAATACTTCATAAGGAGTTTTCTCTAGAATAGGCTTCAAGAATACTCTGTCTTTTCAAGCTATAGAAACTACTTCAACCCAAAATCGAGAGGAAATATTACTCTCAACTAAGAGGGTTCTTGCCATCTCCTGCAAGGATCTACTCTTTCTTTTCACAATCCCATTTTGCTCGGAGTATATGGAGAAGAGAAAACATGCTGGAAACTAGATTCATCACAAAAATTTGCAAAGTTTTGATTTTCAAACTCACCTCTAGGATCTATTCGTTTTCATTCTGAATCTTCTTGGCAAATTTTGAAAAGTAAGAAAATGCTTCCGACTTACTTGCCGGAAGAATACCCGAGTAAAGCGAGAGTAATCATCCATGATTACTAGGCAGTACTTCTTCCCACTAATGCTTTAAGTTCTAGTTGGTCCAAAGAGGTCCATATGTAGAAGCTGCAAAACTCGATTAGTAGAAACTTGATTTTTAGGTTTAAAAGAGCTTCTAACTTGTTTTCCCAAAACACATGGCGTGCATAATTCAGATTTTTGATAAGCCAAGTTGGGTAGTCCACGAATAAGTTTCTTGGAGGAAATCTTGGCAATCCGCTTCATGTTAACATGACCAAGCTTTCAATGCCAAAGATTTTCTTTATCTTGAATGGAAATTAGACATTGACTCTCTGTTTTTATATCCGAAGGTAAAAATTTCAATGTCTTCGTCCGAAAAGATCGTGATAAATCTTTATTAGTTCCCGAACAAATGCCTTCTTGAAAATTAATTTTGAATCCAAATCACACAATTAACTTATGCTGGGTAGATTATTATTCAATCATTCCACCAAGGAGACATTGTTGATTGTGAGACTTCTAATTTTTACAGTTCCACATCCAACAATTCTTTATTTGCCGTTTCCACTAAAAGAAACTTTTCCACCATTTATTTGCACAAGCTTTATAAAATAGCTTGAATCTCCTGTCATGTGTCTTGAACAGCCACTATCCAAATACTATTTGATCTTTTTCTTGATAGTGACTTGCAATCATAAAAGAACTCAAGTTTTCTTTGGTACCCACATTTTCTTGGGTCTAGGAGAATTATACCAAAAATAGTCTTTGCCCAAGCCCTTTTAACAAGTTTCAAAACCTTGGGACATTCCTTCTCGAAATGTTTTGAGCTGTTACACTTTGAACATTTAAGAGCACTTCAGCCAATAGGTTTTACAAAAACTTTTTGAAAATGGTTTTTGTAAAATGTTTTTATAAGTCTTTGTTTGATTCTTTCCTTCACTTTTGGAAAATCAATTAAAGGAATGATTTCTGGTGTCATTTCCAAACTAGATTTGTTGAAATAAGGTTTTTGTACTGAGAGAATATTTTCCAACTTCTTAGATCATTTTGAAAACCTTTTTGTGATATTTGAAATGTCTTCTTTTAAGAAAATATTCTCATTCGAAAGAGAATATGCATTTTCCTTTAAATCAACAAAAAATTTGTTTAGATTTTCAAACTTTTATTTCAAAGAAATTTATTGTTGCTTCAGTTTAGAATTCTCCTTTTTTAACTCGGAAATCCTTTTAAGAGATGTTTTGAGACGGAGACAGAGTTCATCTATATACTTTGAGACTTTAGCAGGAATCTTTAAATTACTAACCTCAACTTATTTGTCTCGAGTCCGAGTCTCGAATCTGTTTCAAAGTTTGAGTCGATTCTAAATTTGCCATTAAACATATGTTGGCATATTCTTCATCACTTTCTTCGTATTCTGTATCGCTCCATGTCTATGCTTCGAGAGGCTTTTTGAATCTCTCTATTTTTCCTCTCCATTTATTCAACGGAGGATAGTTGGGTCTAATGTGCCCATTTTTCTTGCATTCAAAACAACTCACATCTTTGTTGGTCTCATTGTTCTCAATTGATTTCCTCTGAAATCTTTGAGAGCTTTGCTTCTTCCGTTAAACCTTCTTCATTTCCTGTTCAACTTTCTGAACTTCCTTATCATGAGTGCTAGCTCTTCATCGTCCAAGTCATCTTCTGAATCTGTAACATCATAATCATCGTTAGATTTTAAGGCAATTGACTTCTTACCTTTGGGATCTTCTTCCTCATTGATTTGCTCCACTTCATATGATTGAAGTGTGCCAATTAATTTGTCTACTTGAAAGAGGCATGATCCTCTCGGGTTTCTTTTATTGAAGTATTCACGTGATTCCGAGTCTTTGGAAAGTCCACACGGCAATTTGTTGACCTTCATTGGTCCTGAGATTGGCTGTCCTTGATATGTTAGACCGTTTACAATTTTTGTGAAACGACTAAACATGTTAGTGATGAATTCTTCTGGCTTCATCTTGAAGGCTTCATACTTGTCCGAGTAGTATATTGATTTTTGTTTCTTTAACTCGTTCGGTTCCTTCATAGGTAACATGCAACTTGTCCCAAACTTCTTTTGCTGTTTCACAAGATGAAATTTTGTTATACTCAGTAGGAAGTAAAGCACAATATAAAAAAATAGATAGCTTTAGCATCAAGAGCTTGTCTCTTGATTATTTTTGCTTGTGTCATTTCACCAGCATTTGCAACATCTTTTCCTCTTTCTGAGATTGATGTAACTTTGGGAATGATCCCTTTTTCTACCATATCCCATTCCAGGGGATCTTTTGATCTAATGAATGCCTTCATCTTGTTTTTCCAAACATTGTATTCATTCCCATCAAAATAAGGAGGTTTGGTGTTGCTTTGGCCTTCAACCAAACCTGAAGCCAAAATACTAGCCATAGATCTTTAGCTTAAGAAGTAAAAACACTTCAATGTAATATGCACACAAACTCCGATACTAATTGAAAAGGCTAGTGCAAACACCTAGGTGTAGATAAAAATTTTCGCAAGACTTAATAAAAGTAATTCGCCTTTAGAAGATGATAGACTAAGGACGTAATCAGCTTTAAATATTTATATGAATCTAGGAGTAAAAGTAAGGAGTTCAAGGAAAGAGAATTAGAACACAAGGTTTATAGTGATTCGGCTTAGATCAAGCCTACGACCACTTTCCCGCGCCGACAGCCTATTGGCTAGATTCCACTATGAATCAAAAGAGATTTTACAACTTGTGATCTTCAACTTTCACAGTGAAGAGTCTTTATTGGTCTCTCACAAAGTCTCGCTAAGAATTTCTCTCTTTTGTATACAACTTTGAGCTCAATAAGTGAAACAAAGAAAGAACTAGAAAGCTTCTTTCATGACTTTAAATACTCCTTAATGCCTTCATAATCGTTGGCATTTACCAAAGGAATTCTTCCAATCTACCCATTGGACAGAATTAATTAAAGAGATCTTGAGTCGTTAGATGATTGTGATGAAAGCTAGTTAATCTTGTTCGCCCATACAATCAGGATCTTTGGTTTCCATAAGTGGAACCTTCCAAGTTTGTTCGCCTTTCAAAAAAGATCTTCATATCGGAGTAAGTTCCAATAAGAATAATCAATCAGGTAGATGCTATATCCAGCCATGAGGTCTTCCAAAAATCATACAAATTGAATCCTTGAAGATAATTCCACATCTGGATAAGTCTTCATTCTTCGGTCTGGAAAACCATCGGTGTGGGCGGACTTTGAGATTAAGGTCTAGGCGGTCTTCAGATTTTGACATATGAGTCTGCAAGTCTTCAGACTATAACATTTGAGTATGCAAGTCTTTAGACTAGACTTTTTGAAATATTTTGTCAACTTCAAAGCAATAGATGAGTTTTCTCTAACACGCTCCTCAAGAGTTAAACTGTTCAAAAGAATCCCTGTGAATATTATTGATGAAAGACAAACTAATTAAATATGATCATCTCATTTTAACTTTGTTCGGGAAATGAAAATGGAATGTGGGTGCGGAAAATTGGAGAAGAAATTAAAATTTATTTGAGTTCCCTTTCAAAATTTGTCCCCCTTCTAAGGTCTTGTTAGAAAATGCGAGTTGTACGCCTGAGTAAATCTAAATAAGAAGCTTGGAAAATGTTACCAAGCATAAGGTAAATAGTATTTGTGTGCCAACATAATATATATTGCTCTGGTCGTGGCTCCCCTGCTCTATCAAAACTTTATACATGGTGACAATCTAGTTTAAGATCATGCAAAACTTATCTACCAGAGTAACGGCCTATATATAGGTGATTTGAAATCTCTTACGGTCACTTAAATTTTACCCCAAAATTTTTGGAGAACCATAGAAATTGTCTAGATGGAACTGTCCTTGTTTGAGATGCCTTTCATTGAGATGCTATGCCATGCAATCACAAATGGGAAAAACCACACAAGGCCTTTTTGATCTACAGAAGAGACTCAAACTTAAGATTTCACTGTGGACAATTAAGAGCATGACGAAGATATGTTTACAGAGTAACTTATATATCAATTAGTCCTTCATTGCTCTGTGCATATATTGTAGAAAATCCTAACATGTAATCACTCACATTCACCACCCAAAGTGTCGGAGACGAGTAGCCAGCAAAAGTCACTTATAGGATGAGTAATACTTTACGTAGATGCGTTTGGAATCCTCTATATAAATTTAAATCTTACATTTCTCGCTGTAAAAAAAAAAAAAAAAAAAAAACTTCAGTGCTAATTCTCTTCTTTTTGTTTTTTCCCCTCTCTTTTCCGCTATTCTTCCTTCTCCCCATAAACCTCGATCCTTTTTTTTTTTTTTTTGGGGATAACCTAGGTGTATAACTTAATTAATCAGCTATCTAGAGATAAACCAGCAAACAACCCATCCTCATGACCTCTTCGCTACATAAATCTAAATTCTCTAGGACAAGAGTCGAACACACAAACACCGATATTGGAGGCGAAAGCACAACAAAGCGTTTGCCACTAGGTCAATCTGGGGAGAAACCTATTTCGTTAGATGTTGCCGTTTTTCTCTCTCCATTGTTCTGGGAGGGAGAGAGGAAGACATTTGGAGATCAAGTTTGGCGGTGTGGGTGATTTTTATGAAGTATGGTGGCATTTAAGGAGACTATAGTCAGATTATGGCGTGAGTGGTTGAATTTTGACCCTCTAATTGATTGTAGATTTATGAACCTTTTACAAGGAATATATTTAATATGCATATTAACTTCTTAAATAAATGCGATTTTATCAGATGAATTAAACTTCAGCGGCTAAGTTGAAGTCAAACCTCGAATAAATTTTCAAATGAGAATTAATACGGATCTGTGAATAGAGATGAAATTGAAATTATATTAATCGACAACTCCAAAATAGTTCTATAATGGAAATACAAAATGATAAGATTTAAGCTAAAATTCAGACTAAGTCAAATTTCATAAGAAGACCACGAATCGTTTCAATACTTTCTTATTAGTTCTAAATCGTCACTTCATAACCACATAAAACGGTGAGTATCCAACTACATGCACATCCTCACTTAACTTCTCTTTAACCCTGTTAAGGAAAACGAATCATCTAAAAATAAAAACTCTCCTTAACCCACCCAATTTCACCTTTTGTTTGAGTGTCTTCAACGTGGGTTCATCTCTTCTTTCTTTTAATCCAACAAAGTGGAAGTCAACACATCTAGAATGCTGTTCGCTAAAATTTGCATAGATGGACCCCTAATCTTGTGTTTGGTACTTAATCAACGTATCATTTTGTGAGACTCGCATGGAAATTGATCGCACTCATGGTGCCACTACTCAAGATGTTGCGAAGTAGACCTTTCGCTTGTGAAGTATGTGGTGACCCTCCCAAGTGGGTTTTGGGAAGTAGGTAACATTCTGTGAAATGGACGTTCCTCTAATTTAGATGCTCGCTCTTACTCAGTGTGGGTTCTCTCATATCCTATCACGCGGATGTTGATTGGCTTGGTTTGAATAAGAGATGAAATCCTACCTAGTTTGAAGTTGTCACTAGCCTATTTGGGGCTAATTAGGAGCCAAGTAGAACGTTGGGAGGATGTTCCACTTCCTACTAATAAAAAAATCTAAAGTTGTGGACTTGGTTATACTAATTGTCTAATTAGCACCATTTCGATACACGAACTCGTTTTTGTTTTTTTAATAATGAAAACACGAATCATCTAGTCTTTTTCGTTTTAAGACTCTTAGAATGCGTTACTAAATGTTTGTGCGAGATGAATTTCAAAACATTTTCCAATCAATCATACGAAACAAAACTCATATCAAATAACAAAAAAAGAATGAAAGCACGCTTCAAACTTAGATAAAGCACAATAGTAAAGACGACAAAAATAAAATCCGAGAAGATGAGCTTAATACGAGTTAGACAAAACAAAATATTAAGTAGCATTGATATTGCCCCAAGACTAGGGGTGTGCAACCGGACCGGGTAAACCCGGTTCCTGAACTGGCCCACCCGAAAAACAGGGTCGGGAACCGGTTCCGGTTGAATTGGTCTGGGAACGGGTTCCCAAAATCTAGAACCGGTTTGAACCGGTCCGGGAACTGGTTCCAAGGGATTACCCACCCGGGAACCGGATCGATCGACTAGTTTGGGAACCAGTTTGTAAGCCATCCCAAAATCCAAAACCCAAATTTGTTTCTATCTTTATCTCTCACACGGTCACACGACTCACACCCACAACTTCACTTCATAGCCTTTCTTTCGTCGCGCCATTGCCAGATCCATCAGTAGGAGAACGCCACCGCCAGAGCCGTTGTCGGGTTCGCCACCGTCACCGCCGCGCACCCCCTCGACGTCGTTCGCACCTAGTTCCAAGCTCTCTCTCTCTGTCTCTGTCTCTGTCTCTCTCTCTCTCTCTCTCTCTCTCTCGGGTGCTTCTGGCTTGTGTTGAGTTTTTGGAGTTTGCTTTGGGCTGATATAGATTCGTTCGTGTGCTCACGTAGCGAACAATGGTAGAGTCGTGTGCCTCCCGATGTACAAGAACACTACCCAGGCGCTCTTCACCATTGCTCGCTCCAAGGCTCTCTCTCTCTCTCTCTCTCTCTCTCTCTCTCTCTCTCTCTCTCTCTCTCTCTCTCTATGAGCTGAAAGTGCTTGCGTTGAAATGGTGGGTCAAATTTGGTAGTGTACTTTTCACATGGACGGCCTTTCTTGCTTAATATGGCGTGATTTTGTAAGGGCCTACTTTCTTGAGGTGGGAAATTCTTGTGGAGCTCCTTAGAATTTTAATTTTCGTGTCATAGTTCGGCTGTGAAGACCATGTCTTTTTGCTTGATGGCCGCTAGCTGCACTCTGCAACTTTGCTAATATCTTCTCGTGGTCAAAGACTCTTTCGATGATGTCCGCCCCATCGATAAGTTCTTCCTAATTCACCACTCAATTTGTTCCTGCTGACTTTGCCCTTCGAGATTCCCATTGCCAATTTGGGACTTTGCCATGGTCGTGGACATCATTAGAGTTTACTCTCCTCCTTTGACCATTTATTAATTGTTTGGTTGGTCAGACATCATTATGCTTTATTCTATTTAGTTGGTTTACGAGCAGATTCTGGATCTGTTTTTTTAGTTGATTGAGAGATTTGATTTACTATGAAAACTAATTTGTTTTTGTAGAATCCTTATGTTACATAATTTGTTTTCAATTTTCAATCAATGGATCAAGACAAAGACATATTAATGGAAGTGGAGGGATATAATGAAATGAGTCTGCTCATGGAATTGCCATTCCATGGAACTGATGAAGTGGAATCCGCGACCATGGGCGCGACAAACAAGGTGAGGGTACCTAACTCTCATCCTCCTTCGAGTAAAAAGCGAGTTGATGAATCAGATTGTTGGGATAATTTTTCGAGAATTATAGATGAGAAAACACAGAAAATAGTTAAGGTGAAGTGCATTCATTACGGGATGAATTATGCATATAATGTTGATCATGGAACCTCTATTATGTGCAAGCACTTGAGAAAGTGCAAAAAGTATCCTCATACAGATAAAAAGCAAATGTTATTTGCATCACGTGATAAAGATGTGGTTGGTGAGGTAGGGGAAAATACTACTAGTGGTGGTAGTGTCTTAACGACATGGAAGTTTGATCAAGAATGTTATAGGCATGTGCTTGCTCGGATGATTATTATTGATGAATATCCATTTTCCATGGTTGAGCGTATTGGTTTTCGCAATTTTGTTACTGAATTGCAACCTTTTTTCCATCATCTTTCATGATTTACAACGGTAAGAGATTGTATGAAGTTATATCTAAGTGAAAGGACTTGTTTGAAAGCTTACTTTGGTAAGCTTAAATCTAGAATTACACCCACAATGGATATGTGGAGTTCTATTCAAAACTCAAACTATTTGTGTCTTACTGCACATTATATTGATGAAAATTGGCATTTGCAAAAAAAGAATAATCAATTTTGTGATGATGCATAGTCACAAGGGTAAGGAGAGTGGGAAAATAGTGGAGAAATGCATTTATGATTGGGGAATAGAAAAGAAGGTGTCCACAATAACAGTGAATAATGCAAGTTCAAATGATGTGGCCGTTACTTATTTGAAAGAAAAATTTTCGAAAGGAAGATTTTTTATTTTGAATGGTGATGATTTATATATGAGACGCATTGCTCATATACTTAACTTGATAATAAGAGATGGATTGAATGAGGTGCGTGATTCTATTGCACGCTTCCGAAACATAGTTAGGTGTGTAAGGAGTTCTCCGGTGAGATCTAAGACATTCAAAACTTGCATTGAGAGTGAGAGGATTGCATACAAGGGTTCGGTCTGTCTTGATGTTGCCACTAGATGGAACTCAACTTACATGATGTTAGACACCACCATAAAGTTCAATAAAGCTTTTAAAAGAATGGAAGGTGAAGATTTATTTTCTTAAGAGAAATTGACAATGATCCTCTTGAAGATGAAGATTGGGAAAATGCCATAATTCTTTCTTAATTTCTGAGACGGTTTTATGATGCAACCAAAATGATGTCAAGTAGTTCATATGTTACTTGAAATGATTATTTTGAGGGGACAGCTATGTTGTATAAGTATTTGACTAATGCGGCAAATTCTTTAAACCCAAAGCTTCAAGCTGTGGGTTTAAAAATGAAAGAGAAGTTTGACAAGTATTATGGGAGTTTGGATAAAGTTAATATGATGGCATTGATTGCGGTTGCATTGGATCCTATAAAGAAGTTGAATTATGTAAAATTCTATTTTGAACAAATCTATGATGATGAAGCACAAATTGATGAGATGCATGATAGAGTGAAGGTTGCCTTAGAGAATTTGTATAAATCTTATGAGCGATCTTTTGTTGGCTCTTTTAGTAAAGAAAAATTTGGTGGTTCAAGTGTGAGTAACAATAGTAGTGCTTCCAATATTGATATTGATGACAATGATTGTAAAATCCATGTTTGGCATAAAAGCTTTCTCCACGCGAATAAGAAAGTGTTGGATGAAAACAAATCTGAGCTTGATCAGTATCTTGAAGCTAAAAGTGAAGATATCCTTAATATTGATCTTTTGACGTGGTGGATGAAATCTTATCTTTGATGGCTCGAGATGTTTTGTCTATTCCTGTGACTACCGTTGCTGAAAGTCAAATTTAGCGGCAATTCTGATAATGGTTGAGAAAGTCATCTTTATTCATCTCGCGTGACACCATCTTGTTATAGAGGATTTCATAGTCTATACATCTTTTCCTTGGAGCACAAGTCTCATGAACTATTTCAAAAATCCGATATAAATTTCTGTTTCATATGGTAAACAAGCATCTTTAACTGTTTGCTACAACGGTGGATGTGCTTATGCTGATCAAGATTGTAAATACTTTATATTACATATGAGTGTTGTACATCAATTTTTATGCAAAACAGGTTCTAATATAAATAGGGTTAACCTTGTTCCTGGACTGGAAAAACAGGATGGGTCGGGAACAGGGTCCATTGCAAACAGAGTCACGTACAGGGTCCAAAAAAAGATAACCGGTTATAATATAGTTGAGTATAGGGTGCAAGTCTAGACCCTACCCACCTTGGACCCAATCACCCCCAGAGACAAGGATAGTGTAGTAGATTTGGCTTGTTAATGTGCCTAGTCTCTACCGTTTCTTCATAGTCAGCTGAAGATAAAAAAAAAATGGTGGGCCCGGTGGAAATCTGTTCTTCATGTTTTCCTCCGCTAAATTTTCTCAAATTCTTTTCAGATGGTGGTTTTTCACATTCTCTACCAATTTCCCTTCTCCCTTCGTGCTTTGTGTGACATCCCAAATTTCATTGCCCTTCATTAGTGTAATTAGATCATTAGGAACTTAGATTAATTAGATTGGGCCAGAATTAGGAACTTAGATTAATTAGATTGGGCCAGAAAATGAACCCGATGGATCGTGAGAAACGTGTGGGCTTGAGAATTGAGTGGGCCACACGAATTGGACTTGAGAAATCTAATGAGTGATTATGGGCTTGGACTTGGCTTGAAGCGGGCCAAGGTTCGGATTATTAGATTTATAAGTTTAGTGGGCCGGATAGTTGTAGATTGAGCCTGTTGGGCCAGGAATGGATAATTAGGCCCGAGTGATTTTATTTTTAGTTAAGATTATTAGATTATAGTTAAGGTGATTTGATTAGTGAATTACTTATAACTTTAGCATTCTTTTTGTGATGAATTCTTTATAGACTAACGTTGACTAGTCGATATGTTATGTCATTCGATATGTTATATATATGTTATGACTTTGTATAATTGGGATTAAGTAGAAACAAAAGGCAATTAGATGAAAATATTAGAAGCTAATGAACTAACGAATGATATCGATAAACTATTAATTAGCAACGATTGACAGATGGCGAAAATCTTTATGCATGAAAGCCACAACATCATTCTCTCTCGTTTCTCCATGCACTTGACACCCACGGTTTTGATTCCCATGAACCGAGACATGTAAAATTCAAGGAAAATAATCATTAGCAAACTTCATCATTACACTAGCCTAGGGATTAGTTTGTAGACCTATATTTCCCCCTTAAGCTTCGTACACACTCTCTCTCTCCATATAAAACCGAGAAACCCTCATCTTCATCTTCTTCTTTCTTTTCTCTCGGCTGAGCGGTAGAACCAGAAGCAAACCAGAAGCAAACCTGTGATTTCTTTTTCTTGCATGCTGATTTTGAGTGTTGATCTTGAAGCATCCTTGTGTTGTCTAACTGCTGAACAAGGTAAGGAAAGATCTAACTCTAAATTGAAAGTTATCCATTGTTTCATCAAGGGAGCTTGAGGATCTAACCAAACAGTGATGGATATAGTTTGTAGTTGCTGTTTTGTGATTGATCTAAGATGAGAAAGTGTTAGATTAGAGTTAGAAGCCATTGCATGTTGTTTTTGAGGACTGCGTGTTTCGAAATCCTTGTGTGAGTATGCTGTTTTGTTGAGTGAAGTGATGAAATGGATGCCAAGTGGATGGATATGGTGTATGCTGTGATGAGTGAACTCACAGATGCATTTATACTTCGAGCCGAGCTGTGGTACCGATGATTTGTTAGAGAAAGATATGCTGAAGTTGCTTTGAGTTGCTGTGAGTAAGCATTGGAGTATTGTAGAAGAGATTTGTGGATAGACAAGTTGTTTAGTTGGGTTAGAAGTGAGAAAATTTGTGTATCTATTCTGTTCTAAGTGAAAAGAGTTATGGAGTCTTCTATTTGTGTTTAGTTTTCTTTATGTATGTTAATAGAAATAAGAAAGAAACTATTCTACATGATAGAACATCTATAAGATCAAGTTATACACGTAGCTATAACCATATGACTATAAAAACATAGAGACAGAAGTGAACTTAGTAAAACCAGTAAACTGTTCTTGTGAGAAACAGTTTGACCTTTGCTGATTATACGAATTTTCTGTATTTACCTAGTTAGATTTGGACTTCAAATCCTTAATGAAAATTGTAGAACACATCTTAAGGAATGACGTGTCAAAATTTTATATTAAGTCGATAATATTTGGTTAGTGAAACAATTTTCTTTGTAAATACGAAATCTAGACGTCGATACAGGGTACTAGTAAAGATTATGTCGACTGTTACTCTTAATAAAGTGAGAATCAGACTTAAGTTTCTTCAAAGGAATTGTTATTCTATGTCTTAAATATAACAAACTAAAATTTGGTAATATTTCGATAAGAATTGATATACCTTTTGTATCCGAAACCGAAACTGTACATTTAGTTAGTAAACTGTCTAGACCCGAGAACATATATTAGATGAAGTGTCTTTTATATTAGGTCTTCGTGATGTACATAGAGCCTAATGAACCTCATAATAGATGTTAGTCATATAAGAGTAAGTCTCATATATCATTTGAGATATAAGTGCATATAGAATCATGTGTGTGCAATGAGCGCGATGCATAGTGCTTAATTATGGGATAAATATCTGTTCGCCATGGAATGGAACATGACGTAATGGGTTTTATCTTATAATTCGACACGCACGTGTGCTAGGTTCATGAGAGTTAGATAGATACCTTAGAGTCTTTTCTTTTGCATACGATAAATGCATTAATCAAAGGTGTGGTGGTGTGAAACGTGTGATTAAGATGAATGAACCCATCGGTACTGAGATACCGGTGATGCCCCCGGAAGTTTGGGATGCCCTTGCTGCGTGGTCTTGGATGCCTCAGTAGAGAGATACTGAGATGCCTCGGAGTGAGATGCCCTTGTGTGTGATCAAGGATGCCTTGGTTATGTGATACTGAGATGCCTCGGAGTGAGATGCCCCTTGCTGTGTGGTCTTGGGAGGACCTCGGTTGAGTGATGCCGGGATGCCTTGGAGTGAGATGCCCACAATTAGAGGTATTGTGGAAGTCCATGCCCACAATTAGAGGTATTGTGGAAGTCCGGATAACGTACTTTCTGGAAGTGACTCGATCAAGCCGGTAGAGTCCCGGTTGTGACTGATTTAAGGGTGGATTTTATGCACACTAAATATAATTATTTGGCAAGTGAGTTCATTTATTATTGTTGTATTACATCTTGATATGAGATTGAGTTTGAGAAAGGTAAGCATAGAAATGGATGCTCCTAAGGTGATTATGTACATAATGTGTTATTATCCAATTGTTTATACTTGTGATATATTTCCTTTAGCATCCTAAATTGTTTGATGATTCATTTGTAACTTTGATGGCTATGAATTGTTTAAGTTAGAGTTTTATCATTCTTTACTGGGCAAGGTTGTTTGTTCATACCTTACATTTTCAGATTGATAGCATGGATGTACCGCCGGTAGCTCGATACGGAGCGGTAGTGCGTCTTGATGTTTCTCTTCATGACTAGTATGATCTCGACATTGACATGGTTTTCTCCAAATATGAGGCGACTTTACATTTTCAGATTGATAGCATGGATGTACCGCCGGTAGCTCGATACGGAGCGGTAGTGCGTCTTGATGTTTCTCTTCATGACTAGTATGATCTTGACATTGACATGGTTTTCTCCAAATATGAGGCGACTTTATGGCTGGATGACAATAGAGCTGAGTTATTACCGATGACGTTCGTTGCATGGTTTATCAACCATGAAGGGGAGATGTTTGGACCTTTACCCTTTGGAGCAGGAGGACCTGGAGTGAGGATCGACGGCACCTAGACGCCTTTGATCTTGTTGTAGCTGACTGACTTTTGTTTTTTGTTAGACGTGGGCTTGTGTGGGAACTCATGGAGTAGATAACCTCACCCATATCCCTGGCTTTTGTTGCGCCTTACTTTTGTTTTGTATATGATGTAAATATATAGGCAAAGAACACGGAACAAGTCCAGGTCGATAATTTTGTGTGCCCCGATGATGATAAAATGAAAGGACGCCTTTTATGATCTTGTCTATGTGCATTGCAGGATAACCTCATAATATAAACCTGAGATTTTAAAATAATCCATGTTATGCATGCTAACCTTCAATGGTAAACGCTATGGGTTATCTAAAGGAGATTACAAGTTAGGTAAGATGTTAATAATAATTATAATTCAGCTTGCGCTTAGTACGTGACGCCTTGGGACGTCACACTTTGTCTTTCAAACAGAGCGTTATTTAGAGAGAGAGAGAGAGAGAGAGAGAGAGAGAGAGAGAGAGAGAGAGAGAGAGAGAGAGAGATGTGAGTTATCTTAGGCGCGGGGCGGGGGTGTGTGCAGGCAACGAAGTAAGGGAAAAGGTGAAATGATTATTTGCAGAGAAACGCATTTGGCAAAACAAACAAGGAATTTTTAGTATCTAATACCCTACGTAGCATGTCGTAAAAACTTACGTCCACAGGGAGAGCAGCAGTGAATTTCACTATAGATCAAGTCATACAAGGAGATTACACACTCAAGTCACTCAAACACTCACTCGATGTTTTCCAAGCCCCAATTACACCAAAAAACGTACGTGGTGTTTAGCCCCCAAAATTCCTTAAGAAATAATCTCTCAATCTCACGAAGGAATTACACACAAATCTTACCACAAGATTTAATTGGCTACAAACACTAATCTTTCTTTGATGTAATTCATGGACAAGAACGACAAAGAAAATCCCTCACAAGCACTCGACGGCAAGACATCGCTTCAAGACCAATTCTTCATGATCAACCTCTACGACCCACGGCCACAAGTCTATATATAAGTGAGACCCTTATTCTTTTGCCAACTTCTCATAGGATTGTGTTTCCTATCTTAAACAATTTTATGCAAAACATATCTCTGTATGTTTTAAACAAAATGCAAATCCAAGTGCAAGTTGGACTTTCTTATTTCAGCGGCCAAATTCTCCAACGCAGATTCAAACTTTGGGAAGTTGATCTTCGGATCTTCTTTGCTTAATTTCGAACTTCTGCAACATATCCAATTCAGAATATTCAAAATTTCACATTGGACTTAAACTCGAGACATATTTTAACAATCTCTACCTTGGCTCGATGTTTGAGTCAAGTCACAATCACTTGATTGAAGTTCAAACTTTGTTGCTACTCTCCCATAGTCTCCGATGGGCTCAACCGTCATAGATATTATCCAAGTCCAAGCTTCACTTGAACTTCGCGATAAACGAGGACCTCATCAGAATACCAACTCCACATGCATCTTTAACTGCTCCGCAAGGATTTTCTGACGTAACCTCCTTAACCGCAGATAAGTAAAACTATTGTCGCATCTATATCTATTAGGAGATCGAATACGTACCTTGTTAATTTCAATAGTTATAACAACCATTGGCTCTATAAGCTCCACCTCGCTACAAGCACCATTTGTGTCAATTATTTTGTTAGTACCCGTATACACTACCTCAGGAGTTTTTGATCACAACTCCACCTCAAGCTGAATACCATCCATATCCGTATTAATACTGCTATAGACACTCCTAGCCAGAAGTACCGGAGACTCATCAAACGTAACTTCTTTGCTGTCAACAGGTGAATTTATATCCGGGCACCACAACTGATCACCCTACTCACCTTGTGCATAGCCATGAAATATGCATCTTGCCCTCCCATCGAGCTTACCATCACTCACTCGAAAACAACACGGGCAGCCAAACATTCTAATAATAGAATAACCAGCAACGTTACCTGACCACATTTCTTCAAGAGTCCGCCATTCAATAGCAGTTGATGGGGATCTATTCACTAGGCAGCTTACTGTGCTAAGCACATCAGTTAGGATTCTCCTAGCAACACCAGCACTAAAGATCATTTTTCGGGCCGTCTTTAGTAATGTTCTGCTCATCAATTTTGCAAATTGTTGTAATTTATTGGCACTAGTGCGATGTTTCACTATGCCCTCTTTCATGCAGAATTTATTTGCTAGCTCCGAGCAGAATTCCATGCTATTGTTAGTTTGCACATGCTTGATTGACTTACCAGTCTTCATCTCGATCAAAGCTCTCAATCGCATGATCCTGACACCAGCATCAAACTTGTGCATCAATACAGACACCCAGGTCTTCCTCGAGTAGTCAATAGACTCTCGAACAGATGTATCCAACGTCTCCGTAGCGAAATTTGTCACTATCTCAGCTTGAAGTTTATACAAGCCTTCGTGCTTAATTCCTTTCATTATCACTAGGGCACCTCGAACAACCTTCAGAACTCCACCTTCTGAAGAATACCTGTAACCAGCTGAATCTAGGACATCCAAGGAAATTAAGTTCTTTTTCAACTCTAGAACATGCCTTACTCTAGTCAATGTCCTCACAATACCATTATGCATTCTGATTCTAACATTACCGACATCGATGACATTGCATTTAGTGTTGTTCCGCAACTGTACTTTACTACCATCCGTGCCGATAAGTAGTAAACCAGTTTCTATTTGGTATAACATGAAAAGAACAACCAGAATCCATAATCCATCCATCAAATGATGAATAATCAGTGACAGGCAAGATATAATCAGCATTATCAGCTACAGTTACAACATTATTTGTAGAATCAACTATAATTCCCTTACCCTTCTCATTCTTCAGCTAAAGGCAATTCCTTCTAAGATGGCCCCTCTTGCCACAGCTCCAACAGACAACATCAATAGTCCTAGATTGACTACGTATGTTCATATATGTACTACTCTTACCCACACGTGTTCTATATCTTCCTCTATTTTCACCTACTAAAGCAACATAAATAGGTTCACCCAGATTCTCTTCTACAAATGTCCTCACTCGAATCAAATCTTGAACCCCATCAAACGTCAAACTTGTTGACCTAAAGGAATTACTAACGGTAGTAACAGTAGTATTCCAACTATTAGGCAATGAGGATAATAGAATCAAAGCACGTACCTCATCTTCAAAGTCAATTTCAACTGAACTCAATTGACTAACAATCACATTGAATTCATTGATATAATCTACAACTGACGCACCTTCGCTCATCTTCAAATTAAACAAACGTCCCATCAAATAGACTTTGTTGATCGTAGAGGGCTTCTCATACATATCCGATAGGGCTTGCATCAAATCAGCAGTGGTCTTTTCCTTCAAATGTTAAACGCGACATTACGAGCCATCGTCAGCCGAATAACACCCATAGCTTGTCTATCTAATAAATCCCAATTAGCTTGCTTCATCGTCTCTGGTTTCTCCCTAGATAAGGGCAAGTGCAGTTTCATCTAGTAAAGATAATCTTCAATCTGCATTTTCCAGAAACTAAAATCATTCCTATCAAATCTGTTGATTCTCACTTTTACTTCTTCTATTGCCATCGATTCACTTCAACTTAGCCAAACCTGGCTTTGATACCACTTGTTGCGATAGAGCGAGCGATCGAATAATATTATAGACAGAAGAAGAAAATAAATCGAACACCAGATTGACGTGGTTCGATCATAAAGACCTACGTCTATGGGGAGAGCAGCATCGAATTTCATTATAGATCAAGCGATATAAGGATATTATACACTCAAGTCACTCAAACACTCTCTCGATGTTTCCCAAGCTCCAATTACACCAAAAACTCACGCAGTGTTTAGTCCCGAAATTTCTCAAGAAATAATCTCTCAATCTCATGAAAGAATTACACACAAATCTTACCACAAGATTTAATTGGCTACAAACACTAATCTTTCTTGGATGTAATTCACGGACAAGAACAATAAAGAAAATCCCTCACAAGCACTTGACAACAAGACACGCTTCAAGACCAATTCTTCATGATCAACCTCTATGACCCACGGCCACAAGTCTATATATATATATATATATATATATATAAGTGAGACCCTTATTCTTTTGCCAACTTCTCATAGGATTCTGTTTCCTATCTTAAATGATTTTATCTAAAACATATCTCTGTATGTTTTAAACAAAATCCAAATCCAAGTGAAAGTTGGACTTTCCTATTTTAGCGGCCAAATTCTCCAACGCAGATTCAAACTTTGGGAAGTTGATTTTGGATTTTCTCTGCTCAATTTAAAACATCTGCAACATATCCAATTCGGAATATTCGGAATTTCATATTGGACTCAAACTCGAGACATATTTTAACACTATTGCTGCAGGCCTTACACACGTAGAAGGATGCATTGAGTTACTTACATAAAGCACACCGCTACTCATAGGCCTAAAAGGATCAAGCACATCTTTTCAAATATAAGTAATTGACCTGACTTCAACGATGCCCTCATCGGCAACCTTCTATAAACATCCTTCGGACTCCTTTCGTAGGAGTGGCCCCCAGAACTGGCAACATACCTTTCCAAGGATCTTCGTCTCAAACTATGGAAATCTAAAGACTAAGAACTTACGAGAGGCTCAGTCTGAGGCAAATCATTTGCACTTCTTGATGGAGGAATTCGACCCAAATCTATTATCCTTCCTTTCATGCGTCTACATCCTTGAATCAAGAGTAGCAGCGGGGGTGTCAACTGTTTTAGATAGTTTCTCATGGCGGTCCACAACATCATGCTCTTTGTCACTCAGAGTTCTTCAAGATGAATTCTTTTGCATAAGTTCAAAAAGAAGGTCACCATGTCTTGCTAATTCAACAGTAGATGACTATAGTTAGATATCAGTCGATGAAGATTACAATATTTTACTATCTCAAGAAAGTAAGATAAGGTTAATTACCATTTACTCCAAATCTACCTTCACTTGATATGATAATATCACCTTGTTGTCTGCAAAACGCCAACATATCAGCACGCTACTCTACTAGACAAAAACTAACCCAGATATACCTAAGCGAATGTTCTTTGGAATTGGAAATGTTGCAGAATGAATAGCAGTAGCAGATATGATGATGAGCAACACCAAAAAATATATAGATGAATTGAACAAGACAAGCCAGAGCAAGCCGAGAAAGAAAGTCTCATGAGAATACACAGACCTTTTACTGCTAGAATTGTCTCCAGGCAACAGGGTATTATCAGCATTACAGCCCAATCCATTTCTTACTGCTCGCTCACCCCTGGCACCGAACCAGCATATGAGCCATCTGAAACAACTCCTGCCCTCTTCACCATATGGAAAGCGACCTTCATAAATCAAACTCTTGACCCTATACAGCCCAACCAGAGTTACGAACAAAATTTCAACGGAAGAGACGACATCCACTTTGATGTCGTTCTCTTTTTCAACTAAAAAAGCCCATAATTAGTCAACCGTTCTCGCAAGCAACATATCTCTCTCAGCAAGATGACATAGAGCACAGGCAAACCGACCAAATAATCCACGAAGCTTCGCTTTTTTCCATAAAATAAGACAAAGTCCAGTAACATTCATAGAGCAAATCTCAAATAAGAACGCCACGGCTCGACCACAAGAGAAACTATACGCCAACCCTCACTTTTCAAACTTCAAGAGATTTTGCCAAATGATGCACTTAACCTGGTCACTTCGCCCGAAAGCGATGGTAACTCTGCCTCTTGGAGAGCCTCAAGTAATTTCCGCATCCAATAAAAATCCCAGTGCAAGCCCAATCAGCTACCCAATCACACGGAAAAATCCACGATGTTTCACAGTTATCGAAGTCAACGGTGGAATCCACGAGGGAGCAGCCAGTACGACAGCATCAGTAGAGGAGCGATGAGGGCGTGAAGGTAGGCCTGTGTTTCGGTGAGGAGATAGACGCCATGGAAGAGACGATTGAGGAGTTTCGGAGGAGGACACTTTCACATGAAGTCCGAGAAGCTGAGTTGCCTAAAATGGAAAAAGGAGATGCGCTTGTTTGTAGCTTATATTACTTTAATGTGCATTTTAACAATCGACTCAGAGAAAGGAGTTTTCAGAGAAGAGTACTGTTTTTCAATGGGCATTATCGTCAATTACACTTGAAAGCATGTGTACGAAGAAGCTATTTAAGTCATGGCATAAGAGCCAACCCCCTTTATATGTTTCAACCAGAAGTGTGTGGGTGCATACGTGATCAAATCATAGAGTTTTGAGTGTTGTAGTAATACTTTACATTTGAGGTATATATAAAAATGATCTTACGGCTCCGTTGTCGCAACTCTTCCAACATTCGTGGTTAAAGGAGGCCGACGAGCAACAAAATGGCATGTGAGCTTTATAAATAAGGGAGGCGCATGCTCTGTTGGGATTCTTTCAAATCAGGCCACATCCAATAGACTTCCGTTCTGCTCATCACTTTCGTCAACTTATCGTGAACTATCTAGAACTTGCCACTAGATTTTAGGTTGCATATGTTTTAATGAAAACTACATGCAAAAGTACATATTGTCTATCAAGATCCTCCCTTTCAGAAAATAGTTAATTTTTGTTTATTTATTTATTTAGGAAAAATGATTTTATTTTTTTTTGTCCAAGGGGAAGTTATTTTCCCCAATCTAAACTTTATGTTTTCAGTTTATAAAAACGTGTTTTTGTAAAATGAATAGTTTTCTGTCATTCCAAAGCGTGTCAAAAAATAATTTTTTTCGAAAATCGCTTTCTTTTCAAACAAACAGACCTTTAATTATGAGTATCGCAGCCTACGGGCTTGCCCAAGCCCACACTAAGCGATATGGATTCGAAAGGCACTGTTAAATGAATTGGACAAGGGTAATTAGTTTTAAAGCCCAACCTGAGATTTTATATGTAAAAATATTCCTATAGGCAAGCCCAAGCAAAAAATTAGGCCCAACTCTAAGGGCATGGTCCGAGCCCGTCAATTGATCATTCCAATTAGGGGTGAGCATCGGTCAAGGGTCAACCCTGGACTGACCTTGGACCCGGCCCAACCCTGCCAATCTTAGTTCGGTTCTCGGTAGACCGGGTCGGTCATTGGTCCTAGAATTCATGGACCAGCACTGCGGAGTCGGTTCTCGGTCCCGAGAATTTTGGATCGGTCTAATCTGGACCAACCTTGACTATATATATAATATTATTTATAATTTTTTTTATAGATAGAAAACCTTAAAATAAATGGCATCAATAATATCAAACGGCTCTTTAGTGATGAGTTCAAGTAATTTTACATTGTTCTTTAATAATTTAGGTTTTTAATGTCTTTTACGGCGGCAATAGTCATAATTTATGAAGGAGGAAAATGTTTTTGTGAGGAGTCCTCATAGCGTCCAAAAATGCATCTATGGCATCCTTCTCTAGCATTCATTCTCTTCTATCTTATTTGTTCTCTTAGTCTTCAATTTGCTAAAATCGAAAAAACAATTTCTCTACTCTCTACTCAACACTCTCCTCGCTCACTTTGGGTCACTCGTGCCGCTTGCTGCTCGATGTTTGCTTGGCTTGTTGCGCCTCGCTCGACATTCGATGCTCATTCTATTTGACGCTAACCCCACTTAACCCTCACCAATTGCCTTTCTTAGCTGACCTTACTCATTATCGAACCCATTGGGTTGGTACGGTCCTCGATTGCCCTTTTAAGGAATACAAAAAATGAAATAAAAAATTATTGGTTAGTACTAGGTTAACCTTGAAACCAGACCAAACCCATTAGGTCAGTTCGGTCCTCAATCGCTTTTTTAAGGAGTACAAAAAAAAGAAATAAAATTAGTCCCGGGTTGACCTTGGAGCCAAATCGAACCCATTGGGTTGGTCTAGTCCTTGGTCCCAAGCTCAATAGGGTCAGTCATTGGTCCCAAAAATTTAGGATCGATACTGTGTGGGTTGGTCCTAGGGTTAGGGGGTGGACCGGCCCAATTCAGACCATGCTCACCCTTAATTCTAATCACCACTAACGTCCACTGCGCCCTCCGTCATGTCACGGTGGACGTTTGTTGTCTCGTAGCGATACCAGCACTTGTCGGACAAGTCGGTGCTGCACATGTGCATTGGCATACGCGTAATTCCTCCGGGTCTACTTCATGCAGGGCTTTTACATCGTGACGTACGTGCTGGGCATCTGAAAGTAACCTGCTTATCAGCTTCCTCTCCTCTCACGTCCACCCGGAGCTCTAGGACTTCGCTAACGGCGGTGGCCCATCCCTCCCCACCCGCAGCTCCTACAAGTTCGGGCCCTTCGTCCGCCTCCTCTTGTTCAAGAGTTGGTAGGTTTATGGCTGTGATCGCTTTGTATTATATTTTCAGTTGGTAGTTGCAATTGGCTATCTATTGGATTTGATGGAATTGATCTTTAGAATTTGGGGGGTTGAAGAAGGAATTGTGCATTCATGGTTGTCACGACCTACCCTTGAGGGGAGGGAACATGTTTAGGGGTATTGTCAAAAGGATGGGCCTTAGGCTCGTGATTGGCGCGAACTCTACCAAGCCCATACGCTGCATGACGTTGGATTTTTTTTAGGAATTTTGCACAAAAGCAGTCACCACTAGCTTATTGGGGTTGCTAATTGAACAATTAGTGCCCTTTCGGCATCAAATCCTGTTCATTTTAATAAAAATGATTTTTGGCAGACAATTTGGATTGATTTTATACCTATCCACTAACATGTGAGGTGATCATGTGGGTGCACAATCATTAAAATAGCAACAATAGCTACCAAGATCCTAATTGTAGTAAAATCAAATACGTGCAATTAAAATAATTAGATATGCAAATTAAACATACGATATAATCAAAATACGAGCAAGTAAATGCTTAATTACACTAAGAAGGTAAAATATGACCATTCATAACCAAACCCTATCATTTTTAGATTTTCAAAAATTTTTAATTAATTTTTAAAATTAATTTTTTTAAAAATAATAAAATAAAATTTTTTATTTTTTTGGGCCGGACCGGGTTAGGTCAGTAACCCAACCCGGGTTCGGCCTGGTCGGTGTGGGTCGGGTCCGGTCTCGATCGGACCCTGGTTTGATCTCGGTAGGCTCGGGTGCGGCGCAGCCCACGGTGCGGGCCGGCCCGAGATCCTCTTTTCCTTTTTCCCTTTTTTTTTAAAAGAAGCCCAGCCCAAATCAAATTAGCCTATATTTCCTTAAAAAGGACGGGCCCGGCCTGAATATATCAAAACCCTACCTAGTTTGGTGGCGGCGATGCAAATGGATGGTGGCGACACGGGTAGCAACGGTGCGGTGTCGGCGATCGGTGGAGGCACGGCTCGAGCAGAGATGGTGGTAGCGGTGGCGGCGCCGTTGCGGGGACGGGCGGGAGCTCGGCAGCTGCAGGTTGCGGCAAAGGCCAGCAGACGACTAGAGGTAGGGATGAGTGACATAGCAGCGGCGGTCGTCAGGGGGCTGCAGACAAACGGCTCCAGGTCATGCGGCGGGAACGGCGGAGGCAATGTAGCGGCGGATGCTTTGCGAGAGGTAGGAATTGGTGGCGTCAACGGTAGTGACGGGCGGAGACGTGGCCTAGGCACGATAGTGACCGACGGAGGTGTGGCCAAGAGCTGCAGCGTGGTGGCGCGAGCTGGTGCGGGGCTCGCTAACGGTGGAGCAAAGACTAGCTTAGATCTATTGTTGTTGGGACTTAGCGGTGGCCCGGTAGAGGGGCAGGTGCGGGTCGGAGTTGAGGCGCGTCACGGGTGGAGGCATCGAGTTGCAAGGTTGACGGCAGCAACGGTGGCGAGTGAGGCGGCAAATAGCAGCAGCTCGTCGGGGCCGTGGAAACGCCTAGTGGTCGTTGTGGGTCGGCGACGACCACGGAGCGGCGGTGTTGGGTTGCGGGCGGCGAGGAGGACAATAGCAAGGAGGGCGTCGGGCGGCGTCGCCGCTGCCCTCCTCCCCTCCATTTCTTCAGATCTGGGTCCGGGAAGATGGCGGCGATGGCGTCCATTGGGTGGCTCGTCGGCGACGGTGGCAGCAACACGGCTCCCTCTTCTTAAGCTCTCTCTGTCTCTCTCTCTGGTTTTACTCTCTCTGTGTTCTCTCCTCCTCCTTGCTGCTTTTTCTTTCCCCATCTTTCTAGGGTTTCTTGCTCGAAGATGGAGGAGGGAGAAGGCTGGCGTGGGCCAGGCCAAAGGGGAAACAAGCTTGGGTCGCACAAAGGGAAAAATATGCATTTTTTCTTTTTCTTTTTTCTTTTTTTTTTTTTTGTTGTTTTGTTATTTTTTTTCTTTTTTTCTCTTTTTCTCTTTTTCTTTTTTTCTCTAATTTTTTTTTTTTTTATGTATTTGAAAACAACAATTAGGTGTCAACAATGGTATTTCAAATTCAAGGTATTCTGGGGGTGGAAAGACACGTTGTAATTCAGAATTGTTCCTTCAAGTTTAGAATACTTAAGAGGAAGACGGTATAGATTACACTTGTGAAAGATTGGTAAAGTTCCAGTTTTTAACGTATAGGGAGTGTTCACGATGCTTTTCAATTGAAGGCCGATTGATCCTAGGTTTTCTCAGTGGGAGTTGATTTTGGGGGCACTTTGGTGTTTGTTATTACGATTTGCTATTGATTAGATTTTCTGGAATTGATCTGCTTCATTTTGGAGAAGAAAGATGGAATTGTGTTTTCCGGGGATTCTGACATAAAGGTGTTTTGAAAGTGGACGGATTCGATCAGCGTGATGATTTCTGTCATTAGTTTGGATTTCTTGGAGGAAGAAGTAGTTTTGAATTGGTGCGAGATCAATGAAATTGGTGTTATTACCTCTAAAAATGTGATGTTTTTAGCTTGCCTTTGGGAAAAAAGAGGCGCCGGAGGTCTCATGACTAGATTCGTAATATGGCAATAGAAGAAGTCAAATGGTGTGGGAGAATCATGTTGTGTTCATTTCGTGTTTTGTATTAGTTATCATAGAACAATCGCTTGTTCTTAACTCGAGACTTGTTTTAAAAGTGTTTGTAATGATAAAAATGCCTTTTTGATTTATGCTGTTTCCAGTATTCTTGATCTACTTCGGTATATGATCTTTCTTTCCATTTATACATTGATGCTTGATTATTCTAATATCACTTTCATATCACTTGCATGGTATGTGTAAGGAGATGGAATGAAGTCTCGTTTAGCTTAATTTGGTGGAACAAGAAATAGAGGGAACCATTGTAGATGAGGACAATAAACTCCCCTCAACTTGCTAAAAAAACCTCCCTTTGGAATCCAATTTGGGTAGACAAATTTTGAACTTAAATTAATTGTATTTGCTTTATAAGGAGTAGATTATGAATATATCTAAGAGAATAGGTGAGAGCAGTTCATAGTCTTGAGGCTCGGACCCAAGGCATGACAAATTAAGGGAAAATGTCACAAATGGTCCCTATACTATTACTCAATGTGCAATTTGGTCCCTGAACTTTCGATCGGCTCAATTTGGTCCTTGAACTATTGATAAATGTCCGATTTGGTCCCTAAACTTTCGATCGGCTCAATTTGGTCTCTAAACTATTTGATAAATGTCGATTTGGTCCTTGAACTTTCGAACGGCTCAATTTAGTCCCCGAACTATTGATAAAGTTCGATTTAGTCCTTCGTTACTGTTTTTCCTTATTTATTTATTATTTTTCTATTTATTATTATTATTATTATTTTTGCTTCTTCTCTCTTCCCTCTACTTGCGTCCGGCGAGGGCCAGCCGGCGAGGGTCATCGGGCGGGGGCTCCCTCGCCGGATTTGCGAGGGAGCCCCTTGCCGACATCGGGCGAGGGGCTCCCTCGCTAGATGCGAGGGAGCCCCTCGCTGATGCCGGCGAGGGCCGCCCTCGCCCGCGTCCGCGAGGGCCAGCCGGCGAGGGCAACCCACGCCGGACACCGGCTTCCCTTCGCTGAAGCAGGCGGAGGGAAGAGAGAAGAAGCAAAAAAAAAAAAAAAAAAAGGAAAACAGTAACGAATGACTAAATCGAACATTTATCAATAATTCGGGACCAAATTAGACATTTATCAAATAGTTCGGGGACCAAATTGAGCCGATCGAAAATTTAAGGACCAAACGGACATTTATCAATAGTTCAAGGACCAAATTGAGCCGATCGAAAGTTCAGGGACCAAATTGCACATTAAGTAATAGTATAGGAACCATTTGTGACATTTTCCCACGAATTAATTGTACTTGACGTTATGGGAAAGTGCTTCTTTTGACAAGAGTGAGTGGGAGAAACTTGTCAGGAACTAGGCTCAATAGATCATATAAATCATAGTCATTGCTTTTGTAAGACTCACATGTGGAATTTACATGGGGTTCATAAAATTAATTGTTGTGATTTACGCTGTCCAATGAACTTAGGAAAATATTGGTAAAGGAGAGGAGGGAATCATGCAAACTCCTTAAACCCTCACCTTTCTTAAAGAATGCTTTAGAACTTTCACTCAATTTCATTGGAAAACATTAATTTCATTCGGTAATTTAAGTATTTAATAGAAGTACAAAAATATCGAAAGATTGATGACTATTGTTGAATATATGTCTCGAGTTTGAGCCCGACAAACGAAACCCGACTCAAGATTAATTATTATTTGTGGAGTTTTGAATATTTTGAATTGGATATTTTATGGACGTTCGAAGTTCATCAAAGTTAACTTCTTTTGGTAAATTAGATTTGGCAATGGAAGAAAGTATAAAAGGAAATTATAGATAATGATTTCTAATTGTTATCACCAAGAAGAATTCAAAAGGAGATTCAGACTCTGGATTTTCCTCTATCAATTGCAGTTGGTGAAGAAATAGTTGTTATTTGTTGACTCTGTTGACCAAATTTACTTCGGATTGCATGGGCTTCTTTTCCATGTCGGAGTCACTCAAGGAGCTTGCCTTTTGTTGAGAATGAGATATATGCACACATATATATGGGCTGTTCACCTATCGCAAGTGAGAATGTCACGCCCCGAACCTCGAGCGCGTGCACATCCCTTGGTGGTTGATAAAATTTGCGATGTCCCAAGATGCGTCGCCAACCCATTCATTTTATTGCACATGCAAAAGTGAATAAACAAATCCCCAGACAATACAAATATGGGATAAAAAAGTATGACAACAAATTTCACAAAACATACTTTTATAAATAAACTAGTCTGTCTACAAAAAGATTGGCTTTCAAAAAAGAAGCTGTCCTACGACCTACTAGTCGGACACGTTTGCCGATCTTTTGGACTCCACCTTCACAGGTTCCGGAGGCTTCAAGTCCTCCATAACCCCATCAGGAGGGTCAGCTGCACCCTCGCCTATAGTGGCGTTGACCACCACAGAGTGGGTTTTAAAAAACCCCGCGTGGGGCCTACCCTATACCCATTGAGCCCATGGCAGAATCACGCCCTGAATCGATGAGGTACCCTCTAAGGTAGGCATTCATCGACCTAGACAAAGTGGTCACTACATGCTTATAGACCTAGTGACTCTCGGGGATAGGGACATCTATACTCCACTCAGAACTCCCCGAGGCTGTCCAAAATGAACCAAAGGTACCACCATCTAAAGACCTAAAAAGTTAAGCCCACGACGGTGTGAGACAACGTCTCGGCAAGTCTACTCCCTAAACCTCGATTAGGAAGGAAATGCGCCAAGAGGTAGTCTAATCACACATCAATCAAGACTCACCTCACCTCAGTTCCTTCTTGCATGTCAATACAGTTCATAACACAGATGCATATAATAGATGCACACATCAATTGGAACGTCTCACTCAATCTCAATCAAACACACAAGGTTCTAATTATAAGGCCAGATTGTTATGACATGTCCCATTCCGTGTCACACAATTTTGTCCCATAATCAGGCGCGTCTATCTCAATCAATCATGTGTTCCAATTGATTACTGTTCGCACAGGCATGATCTACATGACGCACATCAGTCTTCTGGCGTAGCCAAGCTTCGCCTCATCCCTTGAGCGTGGCAACGTCCACCTAACACACATCGGGGATGGCATTCCTGAAGGAGCTTTGGTCCGGCCTTTACCATGATTCGGCATCTATTGTTAGGGCATCCCATATAGGGGCAACGTCCACCCGACACACATTGGGGACGGGTTCTCTTAACCATCACACGATCATTCAATTCTGGCCAAGGACATTGCATTTTGCACTCACATGCCTCAATTAAGGTAATGCACTTGGCTTGTTTTCTTTTTATTAAAAACACCCGGTGAAAATAATCGTGTGTGGGTACACAGTCAGATCGAACCTTAAAAATTGATATCCTTCCTTTTTTAAATCTCACTATTTGATATAGTATTTAAAATCATTTTTAGTGTTAAAACTCGACACCCAGTATTTTCTAATTAAATACCAAAATTTTATAATTTTGAAATAAGTACTCAAAATCACAATTATCACTCAATTGCACAATCTAACAATCAATTGCATAAACTAAGCACACCATTGTAATCAGTACAAAATTTCGATCACCGGCTATCTTGGTATAATTTTCGAAAAATATTAAATAATTAAATAAATTGCAAAATTAATTAAATAAATGCAAACTTAGGCCTAAAATGCTAATTTAACCACCTAAACGAGCCTAGAAAAATAATGCACCTATCTACATAAATAGTACAATCTATCTAGTCCTTAACTAATATAATCTAACCACCTAACAATCCTAATTAACCAACTAAATCACTAATCCATCTAAACTAACCACATAAGCCATACTTAGCCTAATCTAATTAACCCTTAAGCATAATGAACCTCCTAAGCAAGGTTTAGTGAGTAAAATCACTAAATTAGCGAACGCTGAGTCCATGGTGACGGCAACGTGAAGGCGGGTGGAAAGCAAGCTGTGGCGACACCAAACGAGGTCCAGAAGGGGCCTAAAACGGGCCACGAAGCCCAACAACTACCGTTGGCCTTCGGTTCTATCCATGGGTTGAAAGGGCTTGGCCGAGGGTCCGGCTTGGCTGGAAACTGGGCCATGCGGGATTAGGCAGGCAGGCGGAGACGGCTGGTGGCTTGGGGATGGTGACGGGTGGCGGCCAGGTGAAGCTATGACGGTTGAGCAGCATGGGATGCGGCTGGAGGAGCTTGGATGCAGGCGTACGGGCTCGCGGGTGTGTGGGCTGGCATGCGACGGGCGGACAATGCGATGATGCTCGAACGGCGGGCGAAGGAGCGATCGACGGGGGAGGGGCTTTCAGCTGGCTTCCTCTGGTTTTGTTGAGCTCTCAATTAGCACAAAAATGGAGAGAGCAAGCCAATGGAAGAAGAAGAAGACAGCTGCTGAAGGGGGACCACCAAATGGCCTCAAAAGTCTTCTAAAAAGATCTAAATTACTCATCACTTGCCCCCACCAACTGCTGCTTCATTCTCAGCCCCTTTTCCACTCCAAAACTTCTCCAAGAAGCCTCCCAAATGGTCCAAAAGTTGTTGCCCTCCTTGGCCTACGAATTTGGACATTTCTCCTTCAATTCCAACTCAATTCTCCTTCAAATTAATCCAATTGAAGTGCCACAATGCCAAGGTAAGTGCTCACATCAAATTTCACATTTTTCCTTGCCAATTAGTCCAATTTGAACGCCAAAAATGCAACCAAAAACGGCTCTCTAATTTTCCCGGTCCAAAAAAGCCCAATCTTGAATTTTCGCTAAAAACTCGGGTTTGCAAAAAAATATTTGGAGGATGAGTTAACATTCTTAAAATAAATCATGACATGACAGAACTTTCAATTTCTAAAATTGCGTTCAATTTCACGGTTAATTTCAATCGGACGCGATTTTAGCGTGACCTAACCTATCGGGTAGCTTTTAGGAATTTTTAGTGCATTTGATTTGTGGTCGATTATTTTCAAGCCACATTATACATCTTCGACTCATTAGCGACTCTCGGTTGTCATGAAAATATCAAGGTTTCAAATACGAACACAAGGTATAGAAATGATAGAAAAATCAGTTTAGTGCGGTTCGACGAGAATTTTGCAATTAGGTGGAATTACCCACACTTTCTTCACATGCCTCTATCAAATCGACCTATCTCCGATCTCTGATCGATTTGACGGTGTTGTATTGACCCTTGCAGATTAGCACGGTTGAGCAATCAATTTCTTGTGGAAGCTCAAGTCTATTGGGTTTAGATTCCTTAACGGCTTCACCTGATAGATTAATTATCTCGTGAGTGATCAACTCAGAGAAAAAGACTATAAGTGCGTTGATAAAAAGCCCACCTCATTCAATTGAAAGCAGAATAAAAAAATCAGGCTGTCATAGAGAATGCCGTTGTCGAGATTGTTGAAGCGCCATATTGAGTGCTTGGGCAGCGAGCTATCTTCATGGGTTTGTTCATGAATTACATCCAAGAACATACAAGTGTTCAAGTTGACTAAATCTTACGAATTCAAGATTTGTTAATTCTTTTGCGAGATTGAGAGATTATTTTGCGAGGGAATTTGTGAGGCTAAACACTACGTGCATTATTGAGTGCAATTGGAGCTTAGGAAATACTGTAAGTATTTGAATGACTTGGGTGTGTAATCTCCATGTATCGCTTAATCTATAGTGAAATTCGTCATCATAGATATAGGTCACTACAATCAAACCACATAAATCTTGTGTCTGATTTATTTTCTTATTCTATTTATTTTGTTATTCAATTATTCGTATCTGCAACAACTAGAAAGTTGTGGTTTGATATTGAAAAATTATAAGATGATTTTATGAGAAATAAATTACCATATAAAAATTGAAATTGCGTGACAAATGTAATTCATGTAGTTTGAGTTTGCCACCATCCAATTTTCTTTTGACTAGGAGGAGACCACCACATTTCGAGCATTCATCCACAAATTTGCTGCTAGTAGTCAATTGGTGAGAATAGTGAGAGTAGCTCATAGGTTTTTGAGGTAGGGAGGCAAACCGCACGTGGAGGCTCAAGGCACACCTAATTAATGTGCTTGACAATGCAGAAAAAAGTGTTTTTTTTTTTTTTAAACAACTGTTAATTTTATGAGAGCTACATGCTGAATCCACAGGGGACTTAAAATCAATAATTGTGATTTACCTTGTCCAATGAACTTGGGTCGAGAGAAGAAGTTGGTGAAGGAAAGGATGGAGTTTCCATATTCCAACCTATCACCTTTTTATCAACAGGTGTAAAATTTACAACAAAGAGGAGGCTAGTAAATAGGAGAGGTTTAGAGGTTCATTTTGGCCTAGTAAATAGGCAAACATTTCTTTTTCATTTTTCATGAATTGCTTTTTGTGTTTTCCTGGCCTTATTTATCACTTTTAAAGAATGCTTTAGAGCTTTCACACAATTGCATCGGAAAGGTTAGATTCATCATTTAATCTAAATATTTGATAAAAAAGGTTTCAATATTCAGTAGTGGGAAGTTGTGGTTTGGCATATTAAAATTCTAACATAGTTTTCTATTTTAAGAATTTGTGAAATCCACATTAAATTCCACTGAAAAACACAAATTCTCGTACTATTTCTTCATTATGACTGCCTTCATTATGACTGCCTCTGAGATCACTCATAATTTAGTGAATCATGATCCTAGATATACACAATCTTGATTAAACATTATAAACCATGGTTCAAATCCCCACCTCCTCAGGGGGGGATGGGGGTAGGGACGCGTAAGTTTCGAGAGTGGGTTGCGACTCCCACGCCCGCAAGAGGCGGGCACAAGTCTGCGAGTGAGTGTAGAGTAGGCATAGAGTAGGACTGACCAAAAAAAAAAAAAGTAAACATGCGCTAGCCGAGTTGTGTGTACTTGTTTAATCACAAAAGATATATTGCAAATGTGAAGAGAAACTCCCTAGGTGGACAACCATTCGGAGTCACATATTTGTCATCATCACCCACTAGCTATCGCCACTCACCCGTCGTGGCATCATGCTCTTGCCTTCGAGGCTGGCCTTAGGTAGACCTAGATCATGGGTCACTCGAGATTGGGTATCTCCTTTCCTCAAGCAATTAGTGCAATTCTATCTTCAAATCAAAATTTTTCAACAATGATTATCCTAATTACCAATTATATTAAATGAAGATCATAATTATTATATAATAATTATTTCGGTCACACTATTGATTATGTGATAACATTATAATTATTCATTATGATTGTAAATCCAATGATTAGCCTCGCCCCGCCTTGTCTTGCTATGTTTCCTTCAAATTTGAGGCAAGTGAAGTCCTAAACCTACCCCTTGCATTGCTGTGTGTATGTGTAGTACATGGTAAGTCTTGGTTGTGGTAGATGGGATGAGATTTCAGAGCTTTGAAGAGAGATTCGTTGGTCATGCATGTTGTTTCTGGAAAGACCAGTCTGACCGTCCGTGAGTTTGTGTGTTGCATGTGACTTTTTAGTTGGAATATTATTTTGATTTCTTCATGAAAGTTGTAGAGAACACCTTGAAGAACAACATAATAAAATTTGAGGCAAAACAAACAAGTATTGGTTAGTGAAATGATTTTTCTTTGGAGAAGTTAGATCTGGAATCCGTTGTGCTGACCTTTAGAGATTTCGTGGTCTGCAAAGTAATTTTCTTGTGAAAATATCACTTCAATATCGTAATGAAAGTTGTAGTATACTTCTTGAGGTAGAACATATCAAAATTTTAGAGGAAATGAACAAATATAGATTGGTGAAATCGTTGTCCTTTAAGAAACTAGATCTGGGAAAAAACGCTACCTCAACCCAGTATGATTTCGTGATTTTTATAAAATCATACAGTTAAAATTTGTTTGTGTGTCCTTAATGAAAGTTGTAGGTAATATTTTGAGAAATAACATAATAAAAATTTAGAAGAAATGAACATATGTAGGTCGGTGAAATGAGTTGCTATTGAAAGATGATAATCTGGAAAAGATAACACCGAGAACAGGGGAATAAATCGTCTATATCTATTAATATAGAACGATTTGGGTTTTTATGTCTTCATGAGATATTTACCTCTAGGACTTTCCTATAACATGTCAAAATTCATATTTTTTGGAGCTTATTTGGGTATTTAATTTAAATTACTCCCGAAACTATGCAAGTTGAAATATTGAAGTTCTGAATTCTGTGATATATGGATCATACTGTTTTGTGTGAGATTCTTTTGGCATGGAGTTATTCATGAGATATCTGCCTTTAGGTCTCGTCTATAATGTGTCAAGTTTTCAGAATTTATTTACGTCATTTACTAATTTTTCTGGAGTTTTAATTAGAGGAATGCATCCTGATTTATCCGAAATTTTGTTATATTCTCAAAAAATAAATGAAATTGCTCCTTGTGATATAATGTCTTGAGTGGTTGATTATGCTGCATATGTGGTGACATATGGCATGTTATATGACATCAAAAGCTGGTTGAGACTCTTGATATTGATGCATCACATGCCATGTTGAAATTGAGATACATGTGTGAATATAAATTGAGATAATGATGATACCGTCGGAGGTCTGAGCCGACAATGCCCCGGAAGTCGGGATGCCAAAGGTTCGAATGAGTTGATACCCTTTGGATGCCATGTTGTATTATGAATACATGCCTAGAGGTTTTCCCCGGGAGTGTTGGGATGCCCGGTTGTATTATGATACATGCCCGGAGGGTGAGGGGTTGTATTATGATGCATGCTCGGAGGGTAGGGGTAACCATTTTCATGGCAAGCCCCGGAGATTCCTCGTGACGCCAGGTGGGATGCGAGATGCCTGGAGTGTGCATGCCGGATAACCGGAGGTGTGTGCCGGAGACTCCTCGCGATGCCGGGGTAGATGCGAGCGATAAATTATGGGATGTAAATATTGGTCCCTGGATGAAAAATAATGAGATCCTTGTGAAAGATAAGAACTGAAATTGAATCATGTACATGGGTGTATGCATATGGCATGATGCATGATCTGCTTATGAAAGTAAATTGATGCTATTTTATATTGAAAATGTGATCATAAAGGCGTGAATGGATCTCATGGTGATGTATGCTTGATAGCATAGATGATACAAATCATGGTGGTATATGCACGATGGTATGGCAAGATATGCATGACTGCATGGTAATATATGCACGACTACATGGTGATGTATGCTTGATAGCATGGATGATATGAGTGCATGGTGGTATATGCACATTGCATAGTGATATATGCATGGCTGTAAGGTGAGGTATGCTTGAATGCATGAATGATATGTGTTTTATTCATGATACCTTGATTGTTATGTTTGACGTATTGTGTAGTTTGGTGGATCTTTATTGCTGAGTAGTTGTACTCACTCCGTTTGGGGAATAACATTTCAGACTAGATAAGATACCTCTGCTACTACTACCACCAGTAGATGGATCAAGTGGTTCGATATGACCGCGAGGAGGAGGATAGCAAAGGAAGAAACTTTTGGACGCCGACATTGATCAATAGACTTTAAGTATACGACTGTTAGAGGAGATGTCGATCATCTTTTGAAGTATAGCCGAGTATAGAAAATTGTGGCACTTTGATATACCGATGAATGATGTCCATCTGGTTTAAGTAAATAAAAGTGTACGACTTTTACCTATAAATGTTTAGTTGGTGTGCATCGTTTTCTGAATATAAGGAAGGGAGTTGATGGATGTGCTTCTGCCATATAAATTGCATAGGGACTGATCTAAAAGATGTAAACCTCGGGATTGATAGACCTTCAGGTCAAGCAAGAGAATGAGAATCGAACCGTGGCGACCCTAATTGTTTGGGGGCCGTCGAGGGGTGCCACGATCATATTCGTAGCAAATTTGACGAGAAGGCAGTCCGCTGCATATTCGTGGGATATGATGATCAAAGAAAGGGGTGGAGTGCTGTAACCCTATAATAGGGAGGTGCTATACTTCAAGGAATGTGGTGTTCGGCGAAATGTCGTCTTAGTGGTCACCTCAAGTTGTCGAATTGCCAAATTCACAGCATTTCGAGGAAGAGGTCAAAGAAAGGCTAAAATAATTCGATGAGAATCAACCTATTGAAAAAGATGTCGAAGCACAATCACCAGGATTGACAAGTTCATTTGGTGATAGTCCAAGGTCGATAGAAGAACTTCGACCAAGTCAGGTTGAAGAACTTGAAGAGGAGGAGCCTCAACTTCTGACATCGACGAGGCAAAGGAAGCCCAACCCCAAGTATGCCAATGCGGCATTGACTGAAGATGTTGGCATGGTCGAGCCTTCAACATATGAAGAAGCCTCAAAGGGTGCAGAATGGAGGAAGGCCATTGGAAGAAGAAATCCTCGCACTAAAGAAGAATGAGACATGGGACTTGGTACCGAAACTTGAAGATGTACGTCATATTTCCTGTAAATGGGTTTATAAACTTAAAATTCAACTAGATGAGTTGATTGAGAGGTATAAAGCACGTCTAATGGCTTGAGCATTTTCACAAAAAAATGGGGTTGATTATAAAGAGACCTTTAGCCCAGTGGCAAAGGTTACCACAGTTCGAGTTCTATTAGCACTTGCAGCGAGCAAATCATGGAATGTGTGGCCAATGGATGTGAAGAATGCTTTCCTACATGGAGAACTCAAGCGAGAGATATACATGGAGCAACCGGATGGCTTCAAGAGCAAAATTCATCCAAAATATGTCTGCAAGATAAAGAAAGCATTGTATGGCTTGAAACAAGCCCCGAGAGCGTGGTATGGAAAGATTATGGAATTTTGTTGAAGAACGCTTATAATATAGCTCCAGCAGACTCGAGCCTATTCGTGAAGGTGAAAGATGGAAAGGTTGCAGCTATGCTGGTTTATGTGGATGATCTCATCATTATTGGAGATGATGAAGATAAGATATGTCGAATTAGAGCCAACCTCTTTGTGCGGTTCCAGATGAAGGAGCTTGAAGAACTGAAACACTTTCTAGGGCTCGAGATTGATAGGACAAAGGAAGGATTATTCCTATGTCAACAAAAGTATGCATGAGATCTCTTGGAAAAATTCGGAATGCTTGATTGCAAACCTATATCTACTCCATTGGATGGGAACACAAAGCTATGTGCTAAAGAAGGTCGAGAGCTAGAAGATTCAACTATGTATATGCAACTGGTAGGTAGTCTAATTTATCTTACCATAACTCAGCTTAACATTGCTTTTGTAGTGGGAGTAGTGAGTCGACTCATGGAGAAGCCAAGGAAGCCTCACTTGGATGTAGCCAAGCATATCTTGAGGTATGTAAAGAAGACTTTTGATTTTAGGCTTTTGTATAAAAAGGAATCATTGAGTGAGTTAGTCAGTCATTATGATGTTTAGTCAGTCATTATGATGCCGACTATGCTGGAGATCATCACACACAGCAATCAACTATTGGATACTCGTTTAATCTTGGATCAGCAATAGTATCCTGGTGCAGCATGAGACAGCCAACTATGTCTTTGTCTACAACAGAAGCTGAATACAAAGTAGTAGCAATGGCAACTCAGGAGAGCACGTGGCTAATGTAGTTATTGGATGATCTTCATCAGTCAATAGATTGTTTGACAATATTGTATTGTGATAATCTATCCACTATAAGCTTGGCAGAGAATCCAGTTTTCCACGCTAGGACTAACCATGTGGAAGTCAATATCACTTTCTGCGAGAGAAAGTGTTGGAATGCGAGATCAAGATGAAGTATGTCAAGACATGTGATCAAGTTGCTGATATCTTCACTAAAGGTCTTGGAGTTGTAAAGTTTGAAGAGTTCCGAGCTTAGCTTGGTATGGTTGCAAGGAATATCCTTAGAGAGAGTAGTCGGTGAGGAGGAGTATTGAAGATATTACCGCTTATCTCTCGTGACTCTTTGTGTTTTTTGTCAAAAGGCTATTCAGTTTACGATGGAAGTTTATTTATTTATTTATTTATTTTCAGCACACATATTAAAGTGTCTTTATTGCTATGTATCTAGACATGTCTTTTCATGTATCTATGGTATGTCAAGAGTCGTGTTTTAAGTCTACATATAAGCAAGTCTAGTAATCGCTTCAAATAGTGGAGAGTAAAAGACATTTCAGTGAGTAAATTAGTGTATTCATCTCCTCCCTTAAGAGCTTCTCTTATGAGAGTATTATCAGAGCTGTGTGACTCTAATATTCAATACGACCATCGCTTTGATCCACGGCCTTGGCTCTGGTTTCAGGCCCAATCGAAGGAGGCTCTGTCGGAACACTTTGAGGCAATGGAGCATGCCTTAGCCTGATAACAAGTCAAAGGAGCTGGTGTAGCTGAGAGACTCCAGCTTGTTGTGGCTAAGCTTAGTCACAGGCTCATCCATCGGCATTAGAGGATTGAAGAACCAGAGCGCTAGCTTGGCCATGAGCCTCTTCTGGTTGGGGTTGCCGAGCTAGAAGTTGACTAGCTAGTCGAGTATGAAAAGGGAGATCTGATTCTCAAGCATGATCATGTCTCGCTTGATCGTGTGTGTATGGATTCCTACATTGACAAGACTAGGTCAATGTGAGGGTAGAGAAGTTCCTTGAACCCCTCGCTGACTCCTTGGAAACACTCAATCACAAAGCGCCCATCAAGAATCATAATCTCCAACAACTCCTTGCTGCTCAATGGATATTATCCCCTTTTAGCAAGCGCAAGCTCTTTTCTCGACTCCTTCATTGAGTCTATATAGAGGCTTATCTCATGACTAGTGCGCTTGAGGACATGGTGGAGGCAACACCACATGTGCCGGTCCATCTAGCAGAGGCACTTCTTACTGTGGTGGTACCGCCCGAGGGATGATTTAGGTGATGTAGGCCTTGTCCTCACCATCTTGAGATACTATAAGATCGAATAGAGATGACCCATTCAGACTTAGGCGGCCTCAGCTAAGCTTTGGAGATAGTTTCACCCCCGTGGTTCTCGACCACGATCTAGAGAGCCTCAAATGGTTTTCGTTATAGATTGTGAACCGGGTGGTCCTGAGGCTGTTGGTGGTGGTGGTGGTGGTGATCATGATCTATTAATTTTGTGGATGTGTTGGAGGTTCATTTCTTGGGGAGTCCAGATTCCACAGTTTCTCTGAGCTTGAGAGTGATTAAATACCAACTCAAGAGCTCTTTGTTGCAAACAACTATTTTTGGCGAAGAATTTGTCTATCTCCGCCTTTGCTGTTCTTGCGTTTTAATCACTGAATTGCTACTTTGTAAGGAAATAGGAGAGATTTTTCCAACTAGGCTCTGGTTTCATGAAAAATATTTTCTGCATTTTCCGACATTCGTTTCACAAAAATAAACCGATCAAGGAAAACATTTTTCATCAACGAAAAAAAGTCCTTTAATTTAGGAGAAAATGTTTTTTACTTTTCAAGTAGGAGAAACATTGTCCTCACTCATTTTCTCTTATCTCATACCTTTGTTAGCCGCCATTCTTTCTTTTTTTTCTTTTCTAAAAATTTGAATTTTTTATTCTTTTTCTTTTTATTCTTTTTTATTCTTTTTCCTTTCTTTCTTTTTTGATTTTTCCTTCTTTCTCAGCCATCGCCATGGCAACCAGCCACAAGCAAGCCTCAAGGTTGTCGGCCTTAGGCAAGCTCAATCCTTTGGCTCATCGATCTAGCGAGACTTAAGGCCTTGAGCTTGCCGCTTGCCAAATTAGCAAGCTCGATGAGCGCGAGCTTCGGCAAGCAATGAACTCGAGCTTGAGATTGTCTTTGGCCGCTGCCGTTGTCGTCATGGCCATCAAAAGAAGAAGAAGGTGGACAAGAAAAATAAAAGGAATAAATAAAAAGTAGAAAGAAAAATAAAAATACAAATATAAAAATTCGATTTTAAAAAGAGAAAACAAATAATTTATTAAAAGGACTATATGGAGAAAAGTCAAATCAAATTTTTCATATTGAATGGCAAAAATAACTTCTAGTTCATTTTCAAGTTTTAGCCAAATACTGAAAAATATTGTCTTTTTCCTAAAATATAACTTCCAGAAATGTCACATTTTCCTAGATTCAAAAGGAGCTTCATATGTATCATTTATCTTTATTGATTAATTTTAAGTAAATATCAACAATTGGGCAGAGTAGCTCGTATGGACCACCCGTACAAAGTAAAGAATAATCGTTTGTGCAGAATCTGTTTGCTGTTGTTATTAACTCTTTTTAAAAATAATTCCGCCACCTATATTCCTTGAATCGCCAATCACTCGCCAGCATCAATTGGGATATAACTTGAGTATAAAATTTATAGTAAGTTCACCCGAATGAAGGAACTTAGTTTTTCAACTGATCCAGTAGTCAATTTCTTAATTATTATTTACCACAAAAGGGGAAAGTTGAGGCCTTTTTCATAAGAAGGAAAAAGAGTAGAAAAGTTGAGGTTGGTGTTACTATTGTTCTTCTCAATTTTAGGTCAAAGGTTTGAATCCCTTAAGGCACACCACTTGGTCATCAAGCTCATTTTTGAGGGAAAATTATCGATCGAGGGAATACATTTCATTTTCAGATAATTCAAAATTCACCATTATTGCACTAATGTCGTCTGTTGTTATGAATATTTGGGTCCCTCGCACTTGAGATAACTATGTTCCCATGCTTTTGACTTTAATTGTGACCCATTAATTTTTTGTTATGAAAGGTGCAGAGCATACCATCAACTCTACCGTCGGGATGACACCAAAGGAGCAAAAAATGTCAATGAATTGACAAATTTTAATCGTTGGACTACAATAATTTACGGTAGAATATCTACCTTAGAAATCCCACATAATCAAGGCACAATCCGAGATTAGATCCCAAGTGGTAGCGGCACTGCACAAAGTCATTCCAAACTCCGGAGGCACAATCTAAGATTTATTAATTGTAAGAGGGGGAAATTATAGTCCTTTATCTAGGGTAGCCAAAATAATAATAATGATGATGATGATGATGATGATGATGATAATAAAAGAAAATACAAAAGAAATTGCACCATATAATTTGATTAATTCAATTCGACATTTATGTATCAGATAATTAACATTGCATGAGAAATCAACACCGCTGCCTATAGTAGGCATAGACTGCATAGAAGGCCTGTATAAAAATAAGCACAAGTAAAACGGAAGCAGCAATTAAGGAAATAATTGATCAGGGATTGTCGAAATAATTGTTCTTGAGAATGGCTACCCAGGCATTCCACTTGGCTACCCTGGCATTCCATTTGCAGGTGAGAAGGGTCTCCACCGGCGGCCGAGAGCGGCTCCCAAGATACCCCACAAGATTGCGTGGGTGTTTCTTATTACAGCATAGCATGTATAGGAAGTGGGACTATCGACATCTAAGAAAATGGATCCAGAGCCATATGCCCTCAGATCAACAGATATGTCCTAGAGATAACCGTCTTTTGGGTCGAAGGCCACCTCCTGGCAAAGCTGGTGGAAGAGATCAACCACCACGGCATTGCTCCCAGGGCAGTGGTGGATGATCCTTCGGTTGCGGAGGTATAGGATGTCCTCTGGGGAGTTGATCAAGTTGTGCATGAAGAATACGTACAAGGTGACGTAGTGGCTGCGATTGAAGTGAGACTGCTCGAAGGCTATCAAGTTAAGGAAGAGCGACCTCGTCCCTTCGTGGATCTCAATTGGCGGGATCTCAAGGATCCCATTCTTGAAATGGATATCGCCCCAATTGTCGCTATATCTCCACTTTATCTGGATCCTGGCTTCCTGGAGCTCGCTCAATCAAAAAGTGAGCCGTTTCCCGCTCTGCGACCGTATCTCCATCTCGGGCCGCTTCACGCCCAAGTGCAGGAGGCTCCTCCGAACCACTTTGAGGCAATGGACCTTGCCATGGTCAGATAACGGGTCGAACTCCCATTCTTTGCTAGGGTAAGCATGGAGCCCCCTTGAAGGGTACCTGGTACGATACATAGTTAGAGGGGTGAAGAACTGGAGCGCCAGCTTGGCCATGCGCTCCTTCTCATTGGAGGCACCGAGCTGGAGACTTAGCGGCTGGTCGAGTATGAAGAGTGGGATCTGATTCTCGAGCTTGATCATGTCCCGCTGGATTTGGAGTATCGATCCCTGCATTGAGAAGACAGGGTCATTGAAAGCGTAGCCAAGTTTCCCGAACCCCTTGGTGAATCCCTGGAACATCTCGATCACAAAGCAGCCGTCGAGAACCATCATCTCCATGAACTCGTTGCGGCTAAAGGATATCCTTCCTTCGTAGCAGGCATGAGCTCTCTGCTCGACCTTCTTCACTGAGTCTAGATAGGGGCCTATCCCCTGACCAGAGTGCTCGAGAATGCAGTGGAGGCAGCACCACTTGTGCCGCTCCATATGCTAGAGGTGCTCGTCACCGTGGTGGTATGGCCCAAGGGAGAAGATCTGGGGGACCCAGGCCTTGTCCTCGCCATGCTTGAGATGGCGTGGGATCCGGTAAATGGAGAGCTTTGCCCACGAGCCTGGCATGTTTTCTTGGCGACCTTGCACGAGCTTCTCTTCAATAAAGATGACCCACTCGGACTTAGGAGGCCTTGGCTCATAGTTGGGGACGATTTTTCTCGCATAGGTTGATTTCTTGGGGAGTCGAGATTCCACAGTTTCTCGGAGGTTGAGAGTGATTACATACCAACCCAAGAGCTCCTTGCAGCGGATAGCAGCCATTTCTTGTGAAGAATTGATCTGCGTTTCTCCGCCTTTGCCTAGAATGGGTTTTTAATCCTTTGAATTGATGCTTTATAAGCAAAAATAAAATGAAAAAATAAATAAAAAAGAAAGAGTTGCTACTTTTATGGCTACAGGTTTTGGAGCAAAGGAGAGACTGTTCCTTCCATAGAAAATATTCATGCTCTAGTCCAGTAGTTGATTAGCACGTGTCCAAATGGGCCCACTAATTTCAACTTTGTTTTCTTTTTTACTTTTCTCCTCTCTCTTTCGTTTCTCCTTCCTCCATCGTCCCCTGCGATGCTGCAAGGAGTTGGCCCACAACCAACAGCAACAATGAATAATTTAACATGCTCTCATTTTTCAATTATTGAGACACAAAACTAGCTTTACAATATTCTAGGCCTTATGGGGTCACGTCGATTACGTCATCAAAACAATAATATTTTAAGGTTGGTTATTATAGCGACAATTAGTATTATTCAACCAAACGCCTAATAGAGTAATTTAACACTTTGTGCATGCAATATTTATTAAAGGAGGTGGAGGAAGGCTCTGTCCACGCATTGATGGGGGAAAGGAAAGAAGATTTTGCCCGGAATAAGCTGAAAAGAGTGTGATTATTAACATGCCCATGCCTTGTTCATCACATCACAGAGAATGGTAGGGTCTTTATTTTGCCCCGCTGAGCTTTATAATTTGATTTCATAAGCTTCAATTATTAATGGGAGAAATAGATAGTTGAATGTAGTAGCATTTTGCATGTAACTCCCCATAAGAACAGCGTTAAAGGATGGCACGAGGATTAGATGCCACTATGCCCATCTAACCTCTCTCATAGAAGCTGTCAAGTGAGTTTTAGTTCATTTTTCAGATAAACCCAATGCCACCACTTTTTTTAGCAATGTTGTTTTTGTTGCTTGTTATAAACGTTTGGATCCATTGCACATGTGGTGACTATGTTCCTATGTTTTTTATTCCAAGGTTTGGTATGTTTAGTAGAAAATGAATAATTTTAAAAATATTTTCTTAAAAAAATGGTTTATAACACTTAAAATAATTAGTTAATAAAAATACTTTCATGATCGACAAGAATTTATCTCCAAATATTTTCATGAACGATGAAAATATTTTTCGTTTACTTATTTTTGTAAGTAATACAAGAAATCATTTTAGGGAAAAATGTTTTCTAAATTATTTATTTTCCATGAAATAGACAAAGCCTAATTATGATCTATTACATTTTTGTTATAAACAGTACACGGTATACAACAAACTCTTAGCTGTGGGTTAATAGCACATAAAAAAAAAAAAAAAAAAAAAAAAAACTGGTCAATAAAGAATTAGAATGTGAAAATTCATGGGTCATGTCAATTGTAATAAAAGGAGAAATGCTATATTTACTAATTCTGGGTTACTAAATTGGTATACTAAATAATGCAACAAATTATTATTGAGTGTTGAAGATGACTCACTTTACTTCCCACTTTCAATTTGCTATAAAGCGTTTTACCTCAAAATATCACACGAGAAGCATAACAATTGATATATGTCAACTTAATTGTGTTCCAATGCTTACAAAAACACTTTTCTTTTCTAAGATTAATTTTGTTCCATCCCTTTCCTCTAACCAATGTTTGACGTGAGTTACAAAAATGGACAATTATATATAGTTAGTTTACATGTAGGTAATATTTACACTATGTACTCTACTGAGGCATGGCAAGGACGAACAGGAATATAGTCCTTTTCTTGAAATTATTAATTGAAAGACGTTTGGGAGCTTACGTCTTTTAGGGCGCGTTTAGAACCATTCCCCCCGGAAATAATTTCGATCGAAATGATTCTTTTTTATTCTGTTCTTGGGAACAATTTCGAGCAATAGAAGTCGTTTGGTAACCGCACAAAATTTCTAATTCTGAATAGAAAAAGAATATAAACACGTTTGGTAACTACATAAAATTTCTATTCCAATTCTTTTTCAATTACCTTTTTAGATGAGTATAAATTTGATAGTGAATTCTCACGAACCACTCACCAATATAATTGTCTTCTTATGAGTGAAGAAATCATATTATATTTTATTATATTTTCAATTTCAAAAGAATTCAAATTTAGAATTCTATTTCATTCTAAAATTCTATCAAATCATAGAAATTCTATTGATTAATTATATTTATACTAAGTAATAAAAATATTAACTAATCAAATTTTTATTAAGTAGTAAATAATAAACTATAGTATAAATTATAAATATAAATACTAATTAATAAATTAAAATACAAAATTAAATATGTATTCTATATACAACAAAATTTCAATTCCTACTTCAAATCATTTTTTTTATTTCTTAAATAATTTTTATATTTTTTTCCTTTCTGTCTCCCCTTCTTCTTCTTCTTCTTCTTCTTCTTCTTCAAGGTGGCCGGTTGCTTGGCCTTGGGATGACCGACGACCCGCTAGACGAGGGCCGACGACCTCACCGAAGCATCGTCGCCCTCGGCGAGGCCATGCCTCGTCGCCCGAGCCTTGGCTAGGTGAGCAGCCTCGCACAGATCCGGTGAGGCCGAGCTCACCTAGGCCGGTGGGGCTCGACCTCGCCGGATCCGGGCGAGAGAGCCTCGCCCAGCCATGGCCGGGCCAAGCCCCACCGGCTAGGTGAGGCTAAGCCTCATGGGTGGCTAGGCAAGCCTCCGGCGAGCTTGCCAAGCCTCGCCGGACCTCGCCCGGCCTAACGAGCCTCTAGTGAGCTCGCCGCGGTGAATGGCGGCAACGGTAGCACTTGAAGAACAGGGAGAGGGAAGAAGAACAAGAAGAAAGAAGAGGAAAAAGAAAAAAATAGGTTGACTTGATTCTAGAATTGTTCCCGGGAGCAAAGAATCAACTTTTTTTTTCTTTTTAATTCTCGATTCGTTCCAAATCTACTTTTTGGGAACTAAAAAATAGAAATTTATTCACAAGAACAAAATTTTACTAAACGCATTTCTATTCCAAATCTATTCTCGGGAACAAAAGAACAACAAACACTATTTGACAAGTTGCCAAATAGGCCCTTAGTGAGTAAGCCATGCCAACGCAAGGTACATCAAGGAGAGCTTTTGTCAATGCAAAGGATTTTAGGCTAAGGAAAATATAAATATTGTTTGATAAATCCTATTTATAAGAATACATATTGTGTTTGGTAAATACTATTTGCATTGGCCTTTTTACAAATAATTTTAAAAATCAAAAAAAAAAGAAAAAGAAAAAGAAAAGGAAAATGGAGAGGGCAAAAAGGAAGCTCATCAGGAAGGAGAATTTATACTTGCCTTCTATTCTCCTTTCCTTTTGGAGAATCAAAGAGGTTAGGTGCCTTCATTAAGGTGAGAAAGTATGTGATTCTCCTTAAGACAAAACCCACCCAAAAAAGAAATGGATATTCATAACTTCATTAAGACCCACCCTGAAACTAAAAGAATCATACTTTTAATTCCCCTTAACATAAGTGCTTAATGGAGAATTCATATTTGTGTTTACACACAACCCACAAAAACCAGATTCGATGAGAATTGAAGTTGAAGACCAAGTTGAACAAGTAATGATGGGTAGGAGTGTATTCCATTGCATGGTTCTAACCAAGCCTCCAACGAGGCCAAGTAAACCCAGACGCACAACCTCAGGTGGCCCAAGGGAGGCGACTTGGGCGATCTCAGGTGGCTCAGGCAAGGCAAGCCTGAGAATTGTGCCACCTTGGTGGCCCTTGACGATTGTCGGCGTTTGTTGGTGAATTTGGAATAATGCAGCACCTTGTCCTCAGTTGTCATAGGTGGGGTCCTTGACGTTGAATCTGGGACGATGTAGGACATTGACTCTCTTTTTCTAAGTCGTGCATAGATTCGCGGTTCCACTGGCCAACTTAATTACACATTTGCCACTACACAACTACCTTCCTCCTTGTCCCCATTCAAATTCTGATGCAATCCCACTCTTTCAAAATTCTCATGCCAGATATTTAAATCCATGAGACGCCATCGAAACTCGGCACTTTTCTTGTCATCAATCTTTAAGGAAAGAAAAATTAAGATTGATGTAATTACTATATTTTCTTTCTAATTTTGGATCAGATGTTTTATACCTCTTAAAACACACTACCCAGTTATCAATCTCATCTATAAGAGAAATTATTAGTTGAGGCAATAAATTTCATTTTCAATTTCACTATTATTCCAGCAATGTTGTCTGTTATTGTTTGTTATAAAATTCCGAATCCCTTACACATATGATCACTTTGTTCCTATCCTTTTGACTATAATTATGATGTGTTACTTTGTTGCTATTAAAGGGGTAGACTGCGCCATCAACTTTGCCACTAGGATGACACAGACAGATAAAAAAATTCAATGAATTGACAAATCTCAACTATGAGTGATAATTATTTATGATTTACATTATCTACCTCAGGAAAGTGTCGCAGAATACAGGCATGACATGAGATTAGGTCTCAAGGTGTAGTGGCACTATGCAAGTCATTCCGAAGTCCAAAGGCCCAATTCAAGATTTATTAATTTAGGGAGGGGGAAAATGTGTTCCATTGTCCATGGTTGACTATGGGTTAAGACTAGCCATAGAAAAGAGAAAATAATATAAAAAATTACCCCACGTAATTTAATTGATCCGATTTTACATTGATATGTCCAATCACATGTTTATACATAGAATTGATTTCATATGATAAAAAAAATTCATAATGCTTCAAATGATCGTTTGTTCTATAGAGATGACTCTCCCACCCACAAGATTATCATGATATCATTGTCATATCATGCACGTGGTGTGTATAAAGAAATGGAGTGAAATTTCGTTTAGCATAATTTGGCAGGTGGGAAAATAACTAAAAGATATCATTGTAGATGAGGAAATGTTGCTCCCATTTAATCCATTTTAGATAGGTAAACTCCAAACTCAAATTAAATATACTTATTTCTTATTAGAGAATTAGTGAGAATAGTGAGAGCAGCTTATGGGTTTTTGAGGTAGGGAGGTATAGCACGTGGGAGGCTCAAGGCACACCAAAATTAATGTACTTACAATGCAAAGAAATACTTTTTTTGAATCACAGCAGTTACTTTTATGAGAGCCACATGTTAAATTCATGTGGGTTTCAAAATCAATAATTGTGATTTACCTGTCCAATAAACTTGAGTTAAGAGAAAAAGTTGACGAAGGAGAGGAGGAAGTCTCCATACTCCATCCCATCAACTTTTTGCCGATTGTTTAAACTTTTCAACAAAGAGGAGGCTAGGAAAAAGGAGAGGTTTAGAGGTTCATTTTGGCCTAGTAAATAGGCAAACATTTCTTTTCTTATTTTATTAAGTTGTTGTTGTTGTTGTTGTTGTTGTTGTTTTTTTTTTTTTTTTTTTTTTTTTTTTTTTTTGTGTTTTCATGGCCTTATTTATCACCTTTCAAGGAATGCTTAAGAACTTTCGCTCAATTGCAGCGGGAAAGGTTAAATATTTGATAAAAATGATTAAAAAAAGGTTGAAAGATTCAAGATTCATGAGTAAGTTGTGGTTTGGCATATTAATATTATAATGTGATTTTCTATTTCAAAAATCTGTGATATCCACATTGAATCCTACTGAAAAAGACAAGCGCTCATACAATTTTTTTTTTTTGTTATGGCCGACTCTCAGACTCATAATTTAGTGAATCATATGGTCATATATATTCACAAACTTGATTAAACATTATAAACCACGTGAAGTAAGCATGTATTGACCAAGTTGTGTGTACTCATTTAGTCACCAAAAATGTATTGCAAATGTGAAGAGAAACTTCACTAGGTGGACAACCATTCGTAGTCACATATTTGTCATCATCACCCACTAGTTATTGCGACTCGCCCATCATGGCATCATGCTCTTGCCTTTGACGCCGGCCTCAGGTAACCTAAATCATAGATGAATTTATTTATTTTTTATTTTTTATTGAACTAAGAAGTGGGTTTTCATTACTAGGTTAAGTTCTGAGCAAATACAGCATGAGCATCAGTACATAGTAAATCCAAAAGAGCAGATGGGGGGTTACTTACCCAGTTCCTAGGGAGACAGCCCATACGTTAGGCTTTGGCTAACCAATTAGCCACCTTGTTGGTAGCACGACTGCAATGGGCTGATGTAAGTCCCAAAAGCTTTTCCATTTTATTCTTGGCCTAGTCCACTAAAGGTTGCAGTGCCCAACTTAATGTAGCTAAAGAGAGGACACTATCCACCAGCGTACTGTAATCAGACTGAACTAGTATTTCTTTTCCTATTATGTTCGGGGCAAGCTTTGAGGAGATAAAATCTAGGGTTTCAACCAAAGCTACTACCTCCGCTTGTTTAGCTGAACTCACCTAAATGTTTTTAGCAAACCCATTTATTATCCTGCCAAAGGATCCCTATAGATGCAAGCAATGGCTCCACGAGAGGGGAGGCATTGCTGCTTAGCGCCGAAGTGACCTCCGTCCTCCCCTCTAGTCAAAGCACAGCTCAATGCCGGTTCGGGGCTACATTCGGCCTCTCTTCCAGGTGAGATCGAGGCCGGGAGGTGAGTCGGAGCCATCATTGCTCGCGCTACGCTGGGTAAGTCCTTCCCCTATTCCTCACGTCCGATCTACTATTCAATGCAGGGTGGGCTGTGTTGATGCGGCTCTGTTCCTGATGCTATGCTCGGGAGTTAAAATCAGTTATTCTGGTGTTGTGGTCAGGATCTGTAGGTGCTGCAGTTCCTTCTTCATTGATGCCGCTACTCAGGGGAAGCTTTCCTCGATCTCGTGTTGTCCATCTATTGTGAAGCTCGGGTGGGGCTGTGCTGATGCACCTTTGGTTCGAAATGGGCGTTTTGTGTTGTTTAGGCGAAGGCATTCGCAATCGTAGCCAAATCTGGTTCGGGCCTTGGCTTTTCTTCTCGATTCAGCTGTGGTTGTTTCGGGTTGGGGGTTTCCATCCACCGCTTCGTTGTTCAGATTTGGGCCAAGTAAGTTTTCTCTACTTTCCTTTTTGTTTTGAACAAATATGCTGCAAACCTGCCCTCTGTTCCACTTTGATCTGGCCCAGACTTTACCTCTCATTTTAGCTCGGGGTGTCGTTTTTCTATCGGAGGCACTCTCAGCCACTTTTGCATTCCACGCTAGACAAGGCAGTGTGTTAGAGTTGGTACGGGCTGCTATCAAGGTTGATTCAAGGCTTGGGGAGTGTTCAAAGCCTCGCAACCAGCTTCCTTGGTTAGGATCAAATGGCATCGACCTGTTGGGTTGCAATAAACCAATTTGATTCCTGGAATAGAGGTTGGGGGAGCACTATGCTTAGCCGATGCCTCTTCACAAGTTGAGTTTAGACCTAGGTCAGCATTTGAAAGAATTTCATTGCTATGCACCAAATTCTCTTGGCTTAAATCAGGCAATATGTTGGCTATACAGGCACTGTCGAATGATGCATCAATGTTTATTTTCTGTACTCCCGGCTCGGGGTTGCCACTTGCTTGGTAGGTCTAGGCCTTGCTTCCCACTCTTGACTTTTTGATTCCATGTTGTGAAGCTTTCATGTAACATGGTTACTCTGAATAGGGTTCGGTGTGGGTTGAGGGGACTTTTTCTGAAGATGAAATGGTTTCTATCCTTCCATATGCACCATAAGACTGTCGCAATAGGTGTGATGTCCAGGGACAAAGCAGTAGTGTGTGCTCGATCGTTTCCGGTTCGAGATGGCATATTGGGCACATTGGTGCAGGTGCTATCTTGCTCCTATAAAGATTATCCAATGTAGGCAATGCATTTTGACAAGCACTCCATAGGAAAAACTTTATTTTAGGTTTTTATGGCGGAGTTCCAAATATGCTTCCATAGGTATGGATTAAACTGGTGGGATGTTGTAGGCATTGGTTCTCGATGATTCATTGTGGGTTTTCTGTTTAGAAAGTATCCACTCTTCACTGTATAAGTTCCCGATGTGTTGTTTGTCCAAACCAGTTTATGTTCTATAGTTGGAAGGCAAATAGGGATAGCTCTAATTTTCGTCACTAGGGAATCATCAAACAGGGACCGCAGAGGTCTTCCTTTCATTTTGCAGCTTCAAAATCGATCAAGTCTGCCACTTTGCGTGGTTCATTCCTCCTCGCGGATCCTCTGATTGGTCCATTCTTAGCCGTTTATCCTCTCTAATTGAAATTTTTTGTCCATTCCCTACTACCCACATAACTTGAGGAGTAATCGCATCTCTCCTTTTTATTAAACTTTGCTAACCCCACGATGGACGTGATCCTTTCCCTACTTGCCAAAAGTCACAGTTTGGGAAATATAGGCCTTTCAAAATTTGCTCCAAAGTGTGTCTAGATGTTGAGAAGTCTGCCAGGCTTGTTTTCCTAGCATAGTGATGTTAAAGGCAAGTAGGTCCTTAAAGCCAAGACCTCCTTCCTCTTTTCGCATCTTAAGGAGTTCCCATTTTCTCGAATGCAGACCAGCCGTTTTGTTGCTATTTCTCCTCCAAAAGTTAGCAATTTTCTTCTCAATGGCTTTAATAATGGATACTAGAATTTTGAAAATTGACATCGCATATAGGGGTATTGCTTGCACTACTGATTTGAGAAGTATTTCCTTATTAGCTCGCGATAACAAATTTCTTTCCAACTCTCCAACTTCATATTTACCCTAGCAAGTATCCAGCGAACGGTTCTTTTTCGAGGCCCCCGGTCTAAAGGGATTCCTAAATATTTACCAGTTTTCTCAAATTTGGGAACTCTCAACTCCGACACCATGTTTCTTCGTAGGCTTTCTGGACATCTCTTGCTGAAAAATATCCCCGATTTATTTAGATTTATAGCTTGACCTGATGCGTAACAATACTGGTGGAGGATAGTCGCCAAGTTTTGACATTCCAAAATTGTATCATCTAGGAAAAAGATAGAGTCGTCTGCAAATAATAAGTGGGAGAGAGTTGGACAATTTCTATTCAATTTGATACCGCAAAGTGTACCTTCTACAAGCGCTTGCTTCATCATATGAGAGAGAACATTTGCCACTATAATGAATAAATAAGGGGATAGAGGATCTCCTTGCCTTATACCCCAAGATGGCTTAAAATAGGGCGAGGACTCTCCGTTAAACTTGATGCTGTATGAAACCGTAGTGACTCACTGCATGATCCACTACACCCATTCTTCACAAAAGCCCATCTTTCTTAGAAACTCCAGAAGGAAGTCCCACTCTATTTGATCATAAGCCTTCTGCATGTCAAGTTTAAGAATGGCTTGGAATTTTTTCCTCCTGTTACGAGTTCTTAATCTGTGGAAAACTTCCTGTACAATTAGAATATTATCTTGAGTTTGCGTACTTCCCACGAAAGCACTTTACTCCGCTGTGATTATGTTTGGTAATAGAGGTTTCAATTTGTTTGTAAGAATTTTAGAGATGATCTTGTAGACAAAATTGCAAAGGCTTATGGGCCGAAATTATTCTAGCTTTTCCGGGTTTTGGTTTTTGGGGATGAGAGTGATTTGAGTTTTGTTCGGGGCTAGGTTTAGGGTTCTAGTCTTGAAGAAAAGCTGCACCTCCCTAAGAAGGTCTCCTCCGATGTCTTGCCAATGCTGCTAAAAAAAGAGACCATTCAATCCATCCGGCCTAGGACCTTTGATAGCTTCCAACTGGTGAGTTGCAACAGAAACTTCTTCCATAGTAATGGGTTCAATGAGTTTAAGGTTCATAGCTGCATCAACTGAAGTTGGAATTTGGTTTAGAATTGGCTGAAAGTTCCTAGGACCCCCTGATGTATAGAGGTTTTTGAAGAAGTCCACCATCATGTCCTTAAGAGTTTCGTCATTCCTTACCCATTCTTCTTCCGCATTCATCGCATGGAAATTCGATTTCTGTTTCTCCGTTGTTTGGTAGTTGCATAAAAAAACTTTGTATTTCTATCCCCCCCTTTTCAGCCACTTAATTCTATATCTCATACCCTGACATCTCCTCCTAACACCATAGTGATTCAATCTCTTTGTGGATGTGTTGAATTCTGTGATGATCGTAATGCAATGTGGGGCTGTTCATCAGAGTCTGAAGTTCGTTTTTCAACCCGTTGATTTTCTTATATGCACTAGGAATCTTTTTTTACTCCACGCAGCTAGTTGTGTTGCCACTATATGCAGTTTCTCAGCCATATTCTTCCTTTGGGAATTCTCCCATGTTCGCTTGACAATTCGCCTACAATCCTCATCTTTTGCCCAATAAGCTTCATATTTGAACTCTCTCCGTTTGCGTACCGATTTGGGTAGAAATGACAGAATAAGCAGACTATGGTCAGATTCGATAGCTGGTAGGGCTGTAACTTTTGCATGGTACAAAGAGCTATGTCCAACCTTTCTTTAACATTATCGTCTCCATCCCTTCTATTCGTCCAGGTAAAAGCGTACCCCTTGCTTTCCGGATCAATTAACGAGCAAGCATGTAAGAAGTCTCTAAATGCTGTAAGGCGAAAGTGTTCTACCATCCTCTTTCCCACTTTTTCCCAATGGTACAAAATTTCATTAAAATCGCCGATACATAGCCAAGGAAGATTATTTAAGGCACTTGCTCTTTGTGTTTTGTCCCATAGTAAAACTCTGTCATGAAAATTATTAGCAGCATGTAGGAAAGAAATTCGCATAAGCTGTCTATTGTCATGGAGTAGGCATTGCACGTTTATAAGATATTCAGAATGAGATTCCACTGAAATAGTGACCTGTTCATCCCAGAAAATAGCCAAGCCCCTCGATATCCCTGCTAGATTCACCAAAAAGCTATTTGAAAACTTTAGCCGTCTTCTTAGTCTTTGCACCGTCTGCTCTTGGTTTTTCGTTTCCATTAGAAAGAGAATACTAAGCCTTTCCTGAACCACTAGGGCTCTTAGAGCCTGAATTGTCAGGGGAGAGCTAAACCCCTGACAATTCCAACTTAGTAGCTTCATGGATGACCCGGTGGCTTATTAGAGCTAGCCACCAAAGCCCATTGTGTTGTTTTCTCCTTCTCTCGTAATAGGGATCTCCACTACTCATAGGTTGTCGTGGATGTTGTCTTTGAGAATTGTGCCTCATACGGGCAAAACCTCTTCCCTTTCTTCAATGTAGGAAGTTTGGTAGTTTTGGCTTTGCCCCTAGCTTGGGCTCTTTCGGCCGCTGAATAATGCTACCTCTCTTTTTCCACTTCTTTTAGCCGTCCATTATAAAGTGTCATCATGGATTCTGCATCTAAGTAGCTACTGCCTCTCTTCTATGGTCCTTTCCCTTCGATAACGGTTAGTGCTAGAGAAGAGTGAAGATGGTTAGCCTTTTGTTGCGACTCCTCCTATGTGAAATGCTAACTAGGGATTGGCAAAAAGGGTTGCGCTGTTGTGTTCTTTACCGGTTGAGCTTCATGAGTTTCCGCAACAAGAGGAGATTCCGGTACCATTTCTTGGTCTTCAAGGAGTTGGGCCTGTTTACCATAAATTTTTTTCCATATGGCTGAGTTCCCAGACCTCGCCTTGTAGCCGCTCCCGAAGTTATCCAAGAAATCCTCCTCCAGCCTTGTAGTTTCATATGGTATCTCTTTGCATGCAAAGGGCGTAATGACCAATTCTACCACAATAATAGCAGTAATGCAACAACCACTCGTATTTGAATTCAATCCACAATTTTTCGCTTCCCAAGTTGATGACTACCTTTGTTTTTAGAAGGGTAGCTAGACTCAAATTGATTCTGGCTTTACCGACCCGATAGTTGCTGTTTCCTTTTACTTCCAATTTCACATCTATGACTTCGCCAATCTTAGAGGCTACCTCTTTTACAACGTCCATCGTTACTATGCCAAATGGTAGGCCAAACAGGTGCACCCAAAAGGGACAATGAGAGAAATCATAACAAATTTTTGGAATGTCAGGATCACATTGCTGGAGCACTAGGAGGTTGCTGGAAAAAGACCACGGCTCGAAATCCAACACTTTTTGCTTTTCGGCCTCTGATTTGAAGGAGAATGAGAAGAAGATTGGTTCTAACAAAGTACAGGATACATTCTCCGTCTTCCATGCCCTTTTTAGAATGTTGAGAAAGGCCTGAAAATTCATGTTTGGTCAAGAATAAAGTTTGCCAAACAAAGTTAGTCGTCATTCTATTAATTTTTCTTCAGAAATTCATTCCTTAACATCTATGACATCATCCTCTCGACCATAAATTACCCAAGCATTTGCACAATGCCTCTAATCTGCTAGCTTCAGAGTTCTGATTAGTCATATTACGTACTACTAAAGGGCATAATGATATGACTTAAGGTTACTGCAGCACTGAAAGTACATGGACGTACTCCATATATGTTGTAGAACAGAGAGTTTGGTGTGTTGCTTGAAGGCATTGAGTAGAATCCTCTTCGTGTATTAATTGTTGCTGGTCGACAGGGCAATCCGGTCTAAGAAGACAAGGGCGAAACTTATCATTGAAGAGAGAGGAGATAGTCAATCGGGGAGAAGTTCGGGGAAGTGACTTATGGGGTTAGGTTGTGGCTGGGAGAATGCGAAATATTATATTCGTGCAAGGGTATATGGTGGGTTTCGCTTTGCGTGTTGAGCGCTTAATTCGGGGCTCAATCCTTAGGGTTTTAGGTCGCGCTCCAAAGAGATGAAAAAGTAGATGAAGATGTGCGGATCTATGCCCAATAACTAATTTAGGGTTTTGATGGAGGTTTGGTGTGGGTAAATTGGCACGAGAAACTTGACAAAGATTATGGTGTTTATGGGTTTGGGGGATGCGTTGAGGGAAAGTAAAATGGGGATCGAAGGGGGAAGCGTCTTCTCATCATGAAGGGTTGGGGTTGTTGAGGAGATTTGAGATGGGTAATTCGTTGCGGGAAAGCTTTAGCACGAAGGATTTTAGAGAAAACTACCAAGTAATAGAGGAGAACCCAAAGCACTTGGGAGCTTGGATTAAGGGTATTTTGAGGTTAGTGCATTGGCTTGTTTAACAAGTGCCAATACTTCCCAATTTAATGAAACAAAAGCAAGAACACTTCCCACCAATGAGCTATGGTGTGATTTTCCTTTTTTGGTCGAAAAAATGCTGATTCATAAAACTAACGAAGAGTTGCACAGTTTGCCATAAAGGCAAAGACGATAATATCCAAAAGAGGTGGGGGAACAGATGTGGCCCGGTTCGGGGGTAGGCTTCGAGTCTTGGGCTTTGGCAGCCTAGTTGGTAGCCTCATTTGCTTCTCTCCCGCAGTGTACAATACGCAGGTTAGGGAAACCGGGGAGCATCGCTACAGTCTCTGTAATCAGCGCTCGGATTTCCCATGGCATTGAGCAAGGATGGTTCACAGCATCTACAAGAATCTTGCAGTTCGATTCAAAGATAAGTGTTTGATTTGCTTGCCCTTTCTGCAACAAGTTGTGGAGGGTGAGATTAAGGGCTTGAGTCTCCGTCTGCAGAGCCGAAGAGGCGTTGACAGTGCTAGTAAATCCGTCGACGATTCGACCAGAGTGATCTCGGGTAATGGAAGCCATCGAGTCTTCGATTGATGCAGAGGTGAAAGCTCCATCAATATTGATCTTTAGAGATCCAGGATCCAGTGGACGCTATACCCAATCTAAGTCTGAGGAGCGAAGCCGAGATCCTGGGCTAACTCCATATAAGTGACGATCTACCAGGGCGTTCACTAGAGCCACTTCAACTACCTGTGCTGGATCGGGGGGAAGCCTACGAAAAACAAAATTATTCCTCGCTTTCCAGATCTGCCACAGAAGACGCGCGAGGGTCGCCAAATCAAGTAAGAGAGCTCTATATGTTAATAGATCTGTTAACCACGCATCAATGTGTTGTATATTATATGCCTCCGGTGTGATTTGAACTTGTGGGTGAGACCATATTTTCTGTGTCCATGGACATAGTAAGAATATGTTCTTTGTTGATTTTGGGTTGTGTGCTTGACAAAGATGACATACTGGGTTTGGAATTATGTGTCTATGATGAAGGTTTTCACATGTAGAAAGATGCGAAGCTTCGGATGTCTTCATATTCCAGATCTTGCGCCAAAGGTGTCATGGAGTTTTATAGGAGGATGACGCGTAGTTTAGTTCATTTGTGTTTGCTTTGTAGCTCGAGGGAGTTTTAACCATTTTTAACCGTACATACTCTGTTTTGAGTTCCTTTCCAAATGATTTAATCGGCTGTACATAGGGTACGAAGCTGAATAGATAGGATTTCCTCAACTGTTTTGTCGTCAAAAGAATTGTGTAGCAGAGATTCATTCCATCTGTTATGACCCGGTAAGATGAAGGCTGCGACCTTCTTTGGTTCTCCTTGGGGTGCAGGCTCGCCAATGATACCTCTTGCAAGCCATCTGTCTTCTCGGATTGAGATTTGTTTCCCATCTCCAACTGACCGTTGTATATTATTCAATATCGAGACTCTGCCGGTCAGTATACTTTGCTAGCCCCAGGATGGTCTTGCCCCTTTTTCAGCATGTCAGAATTCCTTTGAGTGATAGTAAAAACCTTTAAATATATTACTCCATAGGGAAGTCAGGTTTTGTATGAGATACCACGCCTGTTTTCCTAGTAAGGCTTTATTGAAGGTGATGAGATCATGAAAACCCATTCCGCCGGTGTCCTTTCTAGTTTTAAGAGAATCCCATCACTTCCAATAGATACCTACCTTGCTGTTATTATATTGCCACCAGAATTGGCAATTTTCTGCTCGATAAATTTGCAAAGAGATATAGGAATCTTAAAAATAGACATCACATACTGTGAGATTGCTTGGACAACGGTTTTAATTAAAATTTCCTTACCACCTTTTGAAATGAACTGCTCTTTCCAGCCTTCCAGTTTTGAATTCACTCGACTTGATATCCAAGCAAACATCTCCTTTTTTGATCTTCCCCAATCCGATGGTATGCTTAGGTATTTACCGCCTTGGTAATCACAGGAACTCGAAGTTCTTGGGCCAAATTTTCTTGTAGACGAGTAGGACATGCCTTGTTGAAGAAAATGCCAGATTTATTCCGGTTCACAATTTGACCCGTTGCTAAGCAATATTGGTTAAGGATATTAGCTAGGTTCTGACATTCCTGTAATTTGCCATCTAGGAAGAATATAGCATCATCAGTGAAAAGTAAGCGAGAAAGGGTAGGATACCACCTATTTAATTGAATGCCTTTGAGATTTCCCATTCTCATAGCTTGATGGATAAGTATGGATAGTACATTCGCCATCGGGATGAACAAGTATAGAGAGAGAGGGTCGCCCTATCTGAGCCCTCTAGATGGGTGAAAATAAGGTAGGTTGTCTCCATTAAATTTGACACTGACTGAAGCAGTTGTAATGCATTGCATCACCCATTGGACCTATATTGTGTGGAAACCCAATTTGAGCATATAATCTTGTAGAAAATCCCATTCAACCCGATCATAGACCTTATGTATATCTAATTTTAGGACTACCTGAAAGTGTTTCTTTTTGTTTCTGATCCTGATCTGATGGAGGACCTATTGCACTACTAATATGTTATCTTGAATCTAGCGACCACTAACAAAAGCAAATTGCTCTATGGAAATCAGCTCGAGCAACCAAGTTTTAAGACGGTTTATTAATACCTTTGAGATGATCTTGTAGACATAGTTGCAAAGGTTGATTGGTCGGTATTGGTCGAGTCGTTCTGGGTTGAGTACTTTGGGGATTAAGGATATAGTTGTTTGATTGAGTCCAGGTTGCATAACGCCAGAGTGAAAAAATTCTTGTACCAAGTGGAATAGATCGTCCTGTAGAATATCCCAATGATGTTGGTAGAAAAGCCCATTTAGTCCATCTGGCCCTGGCGCTTTTGTGGCTCCCAACTGAAAGGTTGCTTGTCGTATTTCCTCTTGAGTAACGACTTGTGTGAGATTATTGTTTATTTCCTCCGTTACCATCTGTGGGCATTGCTTCAATATAGGCCCGTAATCACGATGCCCCATGGAGGTGTACAATGTTGTGAAGTAATTCATGGTCATGTCTTTTAGTTTTTGTTGATCACGAACCCATGTTTGATCTACATCCTGTAGCATACTTATCCGATTTCTTTGTTTGTGTTGAATAGTAGAGGCGTGGAAGAATTTGGTGTTCTTGTCTCCCTATCTCAGCCAGTTAATTCATGATTGCAATGCCCAATAATGCTCTTCCTATTGCCAGATGTGCTGAATTTCCATTTGCAGGCGAGTTACCTCCCCTTTATCGTGATGGTTATTGGGTTGGTTGATGATATGTTGGAGTTGTTGTTTCAAACAGTTGAGTTGCATTAGCAAATTTTCTTTGAATCCATGTAGCAAGAGCAACTGAAACAGCCTTGAGTTTGTTTGAAATAGTTGGGCCTGACCTTAGAGTGGAATCCTAGGATTAAGCTATAATCTTGCGGCACTCTTGATCTTGAAGCCAGAAAGCCTCAAAGGTAAATCTTCTTCTCCTTTTGATAGGTTTGGCTTAAGTTGTTAGTAATAGTGGGCTGTGATCCAAACCCAGGGCAAGTAAGGCGAAAATCTCAGCTTTTGGAAATGTCAGACGCCAATCCATTGTACAAAGGGCGCGATCCAATTTTTTTTTTTTTTTTAACTAACTCCTCTTCCTCTTTATTATTAACCCAAGTGTATGCGCAACCCTTGCTTTCAACTTCCATAAGTGAACAAGTGTATATAAAATTACAAAAAGACTGCAAACAATAGTGATCCGCTAGGTGCTTACCTATTATCTCCCAGTGGTAAAGAATTTCGTTGTAGTCTCCGACACACACCCATGGTGAAGTGTTGTGGTTGCTGATTCGGCGCAGCTCATCCCATAAGTGTTGTCTTTGAGTGTACACCGAATGCGCGTGAAGACAAGTGAGATGCATGGGTAATCCATTTTCATTATCCGTGCAAATCATATCCATATAGTTTGCTGTTTGATTGTCAATAGATATAGAGACTCTCTCATTCCAAAAACACCGCCAGTGCTCCTGCTAGTCCAATAGGATCTTCAATTAGATAGCTAGGAAAATTTAATCTTTTTTGGATTCTTATCAGCACTGCATTTTGATTTTCTGTCTCTATCAAAGACACTACATGGGGCTTTTCTTGGGCCACTAGGGCCCTTAGGGCTCGAACTGTCAGGGGATTGCCCAAACCCCGACAGCTTCTAGTTAAGAATCTTCATTTGTCATGGGGTGGCTTATTCAGGCTAGCCACCACAGCCCATCTACTTGGTTCTTCAATTGCAAAGATTGGAGTATCCATCAGATGCAAGTCATCAAACTCCTCAGGTCTATGGGATTTCAGCTCATAAGGATTGTACCTTTTAACTTTCTTTGTAGGACTTGCTTTGGGAATTAAACGGTTGCTTTTTATTTTCTTCTGTTTGGAAGTGCCAGTAGCTGCAATTGGCTAATCTTCAGGGTGTGTTGATGCAGGGGTTTTTGCAAGTAGTGGTAATATGCCTTCAAGGGCCCGATTGATGTTGCCATTTGAGTGGTTCAACTAAGGTGAGAAGGGGTTTATCTGTTGGAGGCTCGACAGGTACTTTATCATTTCCCTTGCTATGTTGTTCCACTGTTATTAGTTGGTTGGATGGCTGAGGAGTTTCTGGTATTATATCTTCTGTGTCATCTTGGTTGCTGTTCGTCTCATAAAAGGCTACCCAAAAGAGGCTGTGTTCCTTAACTTCAGCGCGAAGCCATTGGCCAAAATATAGAGTATCTTCCCTGTCCATTTTTTCTTCGTCAAAAGGAAAGGTTTCGCAATGCATAGCATAATGACAAGTATTCCACATGAATAGCAAAAATGGGATAGTTTTTCATAACAGAAATCCATCCATATATTCTTCCCTTCTAATCGAATCAGCTAGCCAAGTTTTAGAGGGTCTTGAAGGTTGATTTCCACTCGGACTCGCCTAGCTCTATAGGTACCATCTCTGTTTTCTAATTTAACTTCTAGAACCTTTCCTACATGTCTCACTACTCTATTGATTATATTTTCAGTGCACCTATCTAGAGGGAGCCAAAATATTTGAATCCAAAATGCACATGTTGTGAAGTCATAATAGTGGAGGGGTGTGTTTGATAATTAATGTGACATTCCGATTTTCCAATTCTATTTTTAGTAAATTGATATGGGCATTTCATCTTCGCATATATAATTCTTTTCCTTGAGTCAGCCACTCATGTGAAAAAGAGTCTATCGAGTGAAGCCGTTAAGAAATTCTAATACATCAGACTCGAGAATTTCACCAAGAAGCGACTTTTTGATCGAGCTAATCTACAAGGGTGATTACGGCATAGTTAAAAATCCATTAGAGACCATGATAGGTCGACTCAACAAAGGCATGTGATCAACTGTGGGTGATTCCACTAGATCGTACAATCCTTGTCGGTCGGCACTGGACCAGCTTTTCTATCGTTTGGGTACCCTGTGTCCGTATTTGAAACTTTGATATTATCACAACAACTGAGAGTCGCCAATGTGTCAGAGATGTACATCGTGGCTTGAATTGGTTAGCCACAGGTCAAATGCATGAAAATTTCTAAAAGCTACCCAAGTAGATCAAGACGCGCTAGTATCATGCCGGAGTGAAATTAATCGTGAAACCGAGACTGAATTCAGAAATTGGAAGTCATGTTGTGTCACAAATCTTAATAGGAACATTGGATTACTTTTATGGACTTCAATTTGGCTCAATTGGAAGAGAATTAAATGGAATTGAAGAAATTATTGTACAAGATTTCATGCCACGGCGGAAAAAGGAATTACAGCCATTGGAAGATGTTGTGGAGGGTTGAGATAGTGGAAGATGACATCACTTGATGTCATGGTAGTTGGGGCCAAGTGAAGAAGAAATGGACAAGTGGAGGATGGAGATTGAATCCCAAAAGGTGGGATTTCACTTCACCTATCACCATCATCTTCAACCTTTGGCTTCTTGGAACTAGGGAGGAGAGAGAGGGAGATTTTGGACCGGACTAGCCAAGCCCCAACGCCCTTCATCCGCCTCCTTCGCTGCTTGCCGTTTGCCGCCGGTGCCATCATCGTTGCCACTGTTCACACGCGTAGCTGCACTTCCACTCGCTGTCATGTGCCTAGCCTCTCCCTTCGTCCGCGCATCCCACTGTCGTCCTTCATCTTCTCGAGCTACCCACCATCATCAAGCCGCCACGAGCCACCGTCCCGCTCGTCGGAGGTTTGAGCAAGCTGCCCAAGCCCCCGTTGGTCCTTCTCTATCCAAGTAGCCGCCGGTTCTAGCTAGTTCCAGTCTAGGACAGCATCGGAAGTGCCAGCTCTCCACCGGATCTTCAATGCCCATTTTAGGCGCCTTCTGATCCTCCTTTGGTGTCGCCTTGAGGAGATTTGTTGACAGCCTCGCCGTTCTCTTCGTCGAAGACTCCTCGGAAAGTAATTCCGGTGAGCTTAGCTCACTAAACCTCGAGTAGAGGGATAATTACGCTTAGGGAGGTTTAGTTTATGTTAAGTGTTATTAGGTGGTTAGTTTAATTTATTTAAGTCTAGATTAGATTAAGTCTATATTAGATTAAGGTGTTTAATTAACTTAAAGTATGTTTAATTTAGGGCTAAGTGGAGTTTATACTAATATAAGTTGTGATGTGACTTAAAGGAATTTACTTTTGATTTAAATAAATATGTTAAAATTCTTGAATTATTTAATAATATATTATATTACAAAATTATTAAAATATTATTATTTAATTAAATAAAAAAATTAAATTTCAAAAATTATTTCGGGACCTTAATTGGTCAAAATTTCGTGTTGATCGCTGCTATGTATTTAGAATTTGAATTTGATTATTGGACGTGGCAAATTGAGTATTGATTATGGAAAAAGTGGGGTTTGAAAAAGTGAAATTGGGGCCAAAATGCAATTGGGTACGAAGTCAACCAAAATGCAATTTCCAAAAGTTGAGGGACCAATTCGCAAATTTTGCAAAATTTGTGCCCGAGCCTGTAAATCATCATCTTAGTCACAAATTAAGTTGAGATTGAATTTGGACCAAGTCGAATTAATCAAATCGAGCCAAAAAGACCAAATTTGTATTGAATTGGGTATTTTTGGAGAAAAAATGGCCAACTTTGAGGACTTTCTTGCAAAATTGGGTGGGCACAATTGCGAAATCTGGATGAGATCTTAAACTGCCATATATGAGCTTGCTAATTGATAAAAATTGCAGCCAAATTGATGGATTAAAGCACCCAAACCAGTTACCAAATCTCAGTCCACGGTTAAATCTTAATTCGGAGCTGCTAAGTAGGCATATTGATGGCCCCACGATATCCCACTTAGCCGCCCATTTAGGTTGATCTTTGCACGTGATGGAAGAGAATTATTGGTACTGCAAGTGGACGAAAATTGGCCAGGGATAAGCTGCTGCAAGCACAGGAAAATTGCAGCAAAGCCCGCACACTAAACAGTTGCAGAAGTTGAAAAAATTGGCTAAGTCAGAGAGGGGTGAAGTAGCCCTGTTGACAAGCTTGGTAGGTGGACAAAAGGCCGACCAAAAATCCTATAATTTAGAGGAGAAGATCACGGAAGCGAGCTCTTTCAAGGCATGAGAGAAAATAGATGAGAAGGAGAGGAGAGAGTTCACGATTGTCCCCCAAAGAGGCCCTCAGAAGCAACTCCAGAAAAGAAAAACCCAGAAATTCCAGACCGACCTTGAGAGAGAAAAGTAAGATTTTCACACACCTACGGCCTAAATTAGCCAAAACCTTCAACTAGAGAGTGAAACTTCACTCGAAGATCTTTCCAACTATAGATCGCATGTCCCAAATGGAGATCTGGAAAGCCTCCTAAAGCCCCCGAAACAATGCCCTCCCGGTGAGCCAAGAAAGTCCGACGAAAATTTTCCGGTTGGTCATAGGTGAAGGAAAGTGAGTTCTTTTGAGAAAATTGAGAGACGAATGAGGAAAATATTGACTTGTTTCCCAAACTAAAATATATATAGTTTGGTTTGGTGTTAATTTTTCCAACAAAAGAGGTCTTGAAGTCTAATATTAGAGGTCAACAAAAACCTACATTGTCGTTCTTTTTTTCTTTGCGATCTCATTTCCAGTTGAAGAAGCCAACTTCCACGGGCCCCGGGGATAATTTCTCGGTTTCCTTGGTCAAGAACCACTTGCAAATGAAACTAGGAAGCAAGGTAAGTGTTCTAAATATATTTTTGTTCGAGTTTGAGCATGTTTTAATAATGATCAAGAGGAAAACTAGTCCAAAAACTGATTTTAAGGCTGGAATTTTTTCCAAGTGTTGAAATCTTTTCAAGAGATTTGCATGTGTGCTTTTTTGGAGAGGTCGTTTCGATGTGTCCGGTTGATCATTCTCAATGATGTTTGTTGCATATGAAAGCTCATGTTACCTACTTTCACTTGGATTAAGTAATGTTTCCTATAGATCTTGCATGTGATGAGTGTCGGGTTTGAATATGGGCATGCAACATGTTTGTTTGACTTGGGTTCAAACCCAGATTTTGCAAATTTCGCTCAAACCCGCATATTGGAGGACGATTTTAGCTTGGTTCTTGTGTGTTTTAGGCTATGATCTTTATCTAATATTACTCTTTGCATGTGGTAGTTTAACCTTGATGTTTTAGTTCCACATAATATTGCTCATGCGTCGAGATTGAAGACCGCAAACATGGCCCGAGGAAGCTGGCTCGGGATGATTTGATGCACGCCAAGTGTTCGACGAAATGCGCAAACCAAGTTTCAATCTTGAAACGGTCGATCTGAGCTTGGTTCCTGTTATATTCATGTGCTGGGCAGTCCCAAATTAGTGTAAATCGGCATATATCGTTTAGGGAATTAATTTTAAATAAAAATTAAAAAAATTAAAAAATATGAAAATTTCAAAAAAATAATAAAAATGATGGATGACATCAAATTAAAGCAAAAATGACATCTATGAAATTTTCCTAATCTTAAAAGGTCATTTTCCTAATTTAATGCTATTTTGGTATTTTATGATCATTTTTGTAAATAATCCATTTTGCATAGATTAAAATTATCTAGAGTAATTTCATGCATCTAGAATAATTTCATGCATATTTAACTTTCTATTTCACTCACGGGGTCCTGTCTCGGGCTGTGATAACAAGACCATGTAATATTATTTGCTTGACTTGTACCGAGTCTTTCTTTTCTGCATTACTTTCAAGTCATTTCAATTTCTTAGATATTTACTTGCACACCGCTTTTCATTAATTTGAGTATAAATTTCTCTTCTAAATTATGTTAGATTTAGTCTAGACATTAAGGAAAACAAACCTACAAAAATATTTGCATCGACGCTTAGCGGTTTTATAAGGATTATAATTGGTAATTAAGATTGTGTGACCATTTAGATGAACAACCTTTTAAGTTAGTGGTACCACAAGGGCACTAATAGAAACATTAGCGTAAACAAGTCCCCGTTCCTAGAAATCTCTAGTTGTGCAGGAATCGAGACAACACTCCCGTGTCTTGATTGGTTTCTAGCCGACCCCAATAGGCTAATGGTGACTCCTAGAAATATTTAGGTTGTTAAGAACTAAAAAAAAAACTCCAACATCAGGCGAAGTATGGGCTTGGGAGAGCCTGCGCCTAATTTAGGGCCATTGGTCCGCCTCCTTAGGCAAATACCCCTAAACTTTCTTCCTTTTTCCCGAGACGGAAAAAGAGAGGTCGTGACACATGCTAAGTGTGATTGTAGTTTATATGAAAGTGATTGCGTTCCAATTGTTTAAATTATTATTATTACCTAAAATTGTGTGATACAAATTGTGCTAACCTGCAGGAAGGAAATAAGACGAGGTAAGTCTTCTGTGTGATATGGCTAGGCCACCATTGGGTGTATTTTCTTTCTAATAGGGGTTTAGGAGGGGTGAACTTGCCGAGAGAATGTCTCACCCCTTTGTGGGCCAAAATTACAAGACCATAGATGGCGGGACCCCCGGAGCGCGATGGTATCCCCATGCAGATTATGGAGCGAGGTGCACGCTTTTCCCGACCGTGACAGTCATTGGAACTATGAGCTGATTAGGTCCACCGTCTCGGTCCAAGAGGCCGAGTTTGTCAAGGTTCCCCATAGGTATAAGGCGTGGTTCCGCTTTTGGCCCAATGGTTTTAGAATTGGCCCTTTTAGTGGTTTTGATATTCCACCTGTTGTGATGGAAGCCATTCTAGGTGAGGGTGTAGCCGACCTTCTCAATGGCAGGGTGGAGGACCCATCGTCTCTGGAGGCTGATCAGTTAGAGGCTAGATCGACGAACGAGTCCGACTAGTAGTCCTAGGACCGTTCTTTCTTTTTGGTGGATCGATCCCCTTTTGTTGACTCGATCCCACTTTTTGGTATATATGTAAACTCTGGAATGTTTACATACGAATGTATGTATGTTTTTGAATGAGTTGGTTTCCTGCTTTCCTATCCCGTGAGTTTTTGTTGGGGGTTTTATATTACGTTCCGCATACACAATAATAAATGAATAGGGTTGGCGACACTACTTGGGAATGTCGCATTTGCATGACCATGGTGGGTTGTTCGAGTGCTCGGGGTCTCGGGGCGTGACAACCAAGGCTTGAGGATTACCAAATGGTGTGAGAAAAGCCAAGGTTTGTTTTCTAAAACTCTCTGTTTGTCGACTTCCTTAGTAAATTTAGCCACATACAGCCCTACTTCAGGTTGGGAGATGTCGAAATTTTCTGTGTGCTAAGCTCGTTTCATGGTATTTTGGAAAGCCTGGAAATTAATTGAGGGGTTATATAGGATTTTACCTACCAAAATCAGTTTGCATTCTTCTAATTTTTCTGTTGGAGCAGCCTCGTCACAGACTTCAACTTCCTGTTCGGGCCAAAGGCGACCCAATCTATGGCATAGAGCTGCCAATCGAGCGTCTTCATCCTGGTTAGTGTGCTCCATTGGCAAGCCGACAGAATAGGGCAGCTTCAGTAGGGATAAACTGGTCTGGATAGAAAGGCCATAGGTGCGAGATAAAATGGGCAACGAAGGATTCCTTTACTCGATAGTCAAACCATCGGGCGAGGCATCAATTTGGTCAAGATGGACCGACGGGATGCTGGAAATAGAGGAATTGATGCATGCAGAACAGAATAGTGGGAAACGAAGGGTTACCCAGAGGCCAAGCACATCTGTCGCACTGGTAAAGACGATTGTGAAAGAGGGAGGGCACTTGTGAGGGGAAGGAAAGAAGGTTGTGGATGAAGTTCGGAGGCAAAATTCATCTAGGAATGGGAGGCATGGTGGGTTGAGTGCTGCAATTAGGGTTGAAGAATTTAGGAGCTATGGCATTGAAGATGGGATAATGCATTGAGCGCTCGCAAGTCGAGTAACAGGCAAAGGGAGATCATGAGAGTAAGAACGAAGATGAAGGTAGGAAATTAGGGTTCGGGGATTAACTACCATGGCGGTAGAGACAACTCTGCATAACGAGAGAACCTTTTTTAGAGCTATGGTGTAATTTATCCAGCGAGAAATGAGTAGGGTTCTTCTGGTGTTGGTCAGGAAGCGCAAGAGAAGGGGAAGGCCGAAATGTGGAGGGGACGGTTTTTTCTGCAGTTGGAGTTGTACCAACCGAGGCTCATAGGTGACTTGAGACGGGCTATTTCCTATCCTCAAGCAATTAGTGCAACCCTATCTTCAAATCAAAAAAATTCAACAATGATTATCCTAATTACTAATTATGTTAAATGAAGAACAAAAATATTATATCATAATTATTTCAGTCACACTATTAATTATTTGATAACATTATATTTATTCATTATGACTATATATTAAATGATTAACTTCAAATTATTCTCAAAGATTAATTATTAAATAATTGATCAAGATTTATATATTAAAAATCTATGTCTTGATAATGGATGTGCGATAGTACATTCATGATTGGCTATTAAAGTCATAATTATTATAATAATATATTTATCTAGATATAAAGGCGAGGCAATTTCCATGGCAAAAGTGGTTGGAGCCACAACGTTCATGGTGTCTGAAGAGTCTGCTACAATCAGATTATTGGATAAGCCCCCTATAATACCTTAAACCTATTTTTTATTAAAATTGACTCCTCCATCGTTCGAGGAAAGACGTTGTCGGAGCTTATTAATCCAATCTATCTAAGCATCAATCACAGCTCAGAGCTAGCTGGGGTTAAATTATTTTGCAAATTTTGGAGGAGCTTTGAAGGGAGATTCCGGAGACGAGAGTAGAATGCGGGACGCCGCTCTTAACATTAACCCAAGCTAGTCTCTTCATGAACAATGCTGTGACCGTCACCCTCGTATAATCATATATTATATACTTAAGTTAATAATTGTATTTATAAATAAATCACTGAAGTATAAATAGTATATGATATCATAAATAACGTATACAGAGCATTGAAATCATGAATCAAGATCGATTATTAAAGCAGTAATTATTATATTCTCTCCGATTCTTCTCATAGGTATTTTTTAGGAACTTTGATGCAACTCGCTGCTTATTAGTTATAGCACCTGTTAATCATGAGATCAAACAGCGTAATAAGTCGGAAAATATCACAAATGGTCCATGAACTTTCATCTAATGTTCAATTTCATCTCTGAACTTTCAATTTGCTCAATTTGGTCCATAAACTTTCATCTAATATTCAATCTAGTTCGTAACTAATTGAAAATTGACCAATTTCCTTTTTCAATACCAAACTGTTTTTTTTTATAAATAAAAAAATACCAAGCTGGATTTTTTTTTGGTCAAAAAAATACCACATTTATGCAAAGTAATAAATGTCAATATTTCTTTCCTTTCTCCATATTAAAAAAATGGAAAAATGGACGGTAATATTAAACAAAGGTGAATCTTGCATTTTGATTTCTTTTTTTTGTACATGCAAATTACTTGAATAATGTACAAAAGCCCATCAATCGATTTTTCCCTTTTTGGTGAAGTCCATAAAAAAAAATTGATTGATGGGCTTTTGTACATTATTCAAGTAATTTGCATATACAAAAAGAAATCAAAATACAAGATTCACCTTTGTTTATTATTAATGTTTCTTTTTCCATTTGTTTTTTATATGGAGAAATGAAAAAATATTGACCTTTATTACTTTGCATGAATGTGGTATTTTTGACCTAAAAAAAAACCCAGTTTGGTATTTTTTTATTTATAAAAAAAGTTTGGTATTAAAAAAAAAGGAAATTGGTCAATTTTCAAATATTTAGGGACTAGATTGAATATTAGATAAAAGTTCATGGACCAAATTGAGTAAATTGAAAGCTCAGTGATGAAATTGAACATTAGATGAAAGTTCATGGACAATTTGTGACATTTTCCCTAATAAGTCTTGCATTACTTAAACTAGTTAACATACAGTGTTGTGGAATGCTGCTCATTGTAACGGACAAAGACATTAACATGTCGATTTTTCAAAATGGAAATGAAGTTTTGATAAGTTGAGATCATGAGTGTACTTTGAAACTTACTGCACCTGACGAGGGTGGTCAGCTTCCATATTTGTCGGTTTCCCAAAAGCGAAAGTGGCTCAGAAGATACGAGAGGAAATAATAAGTTAATACTTTTCACGGCCAAGTTAATTGCAACAGAATATGCTCTACCTCGCATGATGCCAAGGGACATAAAAAAAAAAAAAAAAAAACTAATCGACTCATGCCGGTGCATGTTTGATGTTTATGCTCATTTGGGTTGGTATAAAACAAGTATTCAGTTCATAAAGGAGCTTAAGGAATCACTTGCTGATGATCACAGATCCACATCTAATTTTCATCACAATTAATCACAAGAATAACTTGATGTTCCTATTTGAATAACTCGTGGGTCTTGACTGCCATCGACTGTATATTTTGATCTTCAGAGGAAGCTTAGTAATGTAGAGTCAAAGCTCTGTCTTATGGGCAATAATTAGTAGTAACCCATTTGTCTCAACGAGTTCACAAAACATTGAGAAAGAATTCGATCAAGTTTTTCCTTATGTCAACATATTTGATCTAAGTTTAAATGAATTCATAAGACGAGGTTGAGAGAATGATTTAATTGGTTATTGGATGAGTTCAAAGAGACTAATAACTAATAAGCATACGAGAACATGAAAATTTTAGCGTCCATCTAGCTAAAAGAGGAGCAAAAGACTTATTTATGCGTGAAACATATTGTTCTGCTCACTTCCCAGGATAACGCCTCAAGAAAAGTGGTGGAAGGTGGGTACATAAAAAGAAATTTCTTAACAAAGTTATAGCAGACCTAAAGATGGGTACATAAGAAGAAATTTCTTAACAAAGTTATAGCAGACCCAGTCAAATCCTAGCGAACTGTTTGCTAACTAGAGAACTTGCGGTGGGTTATGGTCAACAGAAAAGTTGTTGACTCCTATAAAAGAAAAAGGATTAGGGCGTGCGTTCCCCAAGTGTGCATTGTAGCCGCCAGCGGGTTTCCTGAGGTTTAGCCGCGAAGCTAAACAGTGAAGAAGGAGCCGCATAGTGAAGGTTAGAGCACAAGCTGCACGGTGACTCTTAGGGTGCGTATGACAAAATTTCTGGAACAGAAATTGATTTCTGGCCGAAATCAATTTTTTCAGAAATTGAGAAATTAAAAATTTTAGATTATGATTTCTTTTTCAAATCTATTTATGGAATAGAAATCTGTTCTAAAAATAGAAAAATCAAATTGCGTTACCAAATGGATTTATATTCCAAACTTGTTCTGGGGAACAGAGAAATAGAGAAATAAAGAAGTAGAAATTTTATCATGCGCGCCCTTGATAGACAAGCGGCTCCCAAGAGGAAGAGCGTGAAGAAGACGACGGAGCTTTTTCGCACGCGTGAAGAAGTGGGCTTGTACCCCCGAAGATTTGTGCCGTGAGTTTTTACATTTAACATTAGTTGTCTATAATCTAAACATGAAAAATACTCAAGCATGTGAGCAATTGTAATACTAACTATTTATTATAGTTGATTATCTGCTATTAAACTCTTTTCATGAATGTATTAGACCAAACCACGTCAATCTTTAGTGTTCTTTATTATTCATCGTTTATTTTTTTTAGTAATTTTGCATTGACTTAAATTGCAAGATTCTGGTTAGCTTCCCCATCCATTTTACAGCAGATCCTATGATCAGCAAATTGGTGGGCCATCTCCTCCCGCGGCCAGTGACGATGGCCACTTTGCCCTTGAGGTTTCTCTCCAGAGTTGGGTGCCCAGCCATTGCTCTCTGACTGGAAACATTCCACTATGAAGTGAATAATTTTCGTTGAGCTTGCTTGGTATAAAATGAAAAACTAAGAGAAGTCAACCGTCTTAATGTAAAGCTCTCACGTCCGGGAGATCAATAAAATATTTCATCTTGACTTGTGCAAAAGGAGTCGCTATTGCACCACCAAGTAGTCGAACTATTTTATTTGTCCTGAGATTTTTTAAATTTCCGTCCATTAGAGTTTTTGGTTCTATAAATGGGGGATCGAATGATGCAAGAGAATCCCAAATTGCTGCACTTCGAGGTAATATCATGTAGTTGTTTTGGATTGTTTTTTGCGATCAGTATTTGACAAGCACATTCGTTCTGGAGGCTTCCGGTGCATTGCTCTCGTCCTTTCTTACTCCGACAGCTATGTTGTAAAGTGTATCCGCTTAATCACAATTTATATTTTGGGTGAAGATAAAAGTACACAGAGAATTTGGGAATAAATGAAGTAGAATTCCGTGCATTTCCCCAAATTACATTTGAGTTCTAATTCACGAAAAAGTGTAGCAGGTGGCTTCTACATGATGTGTCACAAGATTGTAGCTTATTGAATTGAAAGTTAAATTCTCAAATTTATTTTTTCCTTGATATTGTGGTTGAAGCAAATAAAATAAAAGCATACATATGATGAGACCAATATGACTCAATTCTTCCAGCCTTGTGCAGTTTTCAAGTTGTCGTCAGGATCAATCCTCATAACTTGCTGAAACTAACTTCAACTTTATCAGCCGGTGCACGGTGGGGAAGATAGAAAAAATCCGCAGAAATCCGCATCTGGGTTGAGCAATTCCCACCTGAAAATTCCATTGCCAAACATTGTTGTGAATTTTATGGTACAATGAACTGGAATTTCTCTACATTCAAGGAGTAAAAGCTTCACGTTTCTTCTTATTTGTATCCCACTGATAAATGATGCAGTAGAATCGCCAGTTGCATCCTCGCAAGCATGATTCCTGCGCAGATTCTCGATCCCCTGCCAGACACTTGGTATGCCTCCGGCTTTGCAGATCCCTGAAGAATATGACCAAGTATTACATAGGTTTGCCCGAAAGAGAACAAACTAGGGAAAAAGGAAAACGAATGCTTTGTCCATAAACATTACTGACATCGAGCCTTATAGTCCACCTGCACAAATTTTTCCGGGTTTGTGTGGAGATATTGGAGCCACAGAATAACTTTCCTTCCCTTTGGTATCCTATAACCTACACAAATTTCAGGGATCCTCAACTCTATCTTTAATTGCTCTGGACAGGACACAGCAGTCAACACCAACTCTTATGTATTGGTCACGACAGTTCTTGTAGGTATAAAGTATCTAAGCTGGTGCAAAATAATGCAGGATTGCAGAGAAATCTTATTAATACTTACAAAATGGCCTGAAAAGGCAGTTTTGCTAAAACAACAATTTGAAGATTTATCCCGTGGTAGAGCTGTGGACCATATTGCATGTGCTAATAATATATATCTGCAAGGCTTGTGGATAGTTTCGTACCTTTGTAATTGATGTCTCTTGCGACTAATCTGAATTTAAAAGCTCCAATATAAGCCATTCTTAAAGTCTCCTCCGCCACCTGTATATTAGTAATTGTCAGCTTCATAAGTTTTTTTTACCTTTTGGGCAACTGGTCACTCGAACTCTGAAATCCTCCCATGATTTTACGTTCCCTTGTTAGTATATTTCATATTCAAGACATCTTCGCTTGTGATGAACTCACCGTTCTTGTTCTGGCTAGTGGACATGTTCTCTTCCTGCCATTCAGGTCAAGATCCCCAAGTTGCAATGAAACAGTGGATAAGAAATTCTGATAATTAAGCTACAGAGTTGAACTATGTTGTTACCTGGAGTTTCTTTAGAACATTGGGATACTTGGCAAGGTAGTAACCACATTGATGCAAGTGCAGTGGACTCATAACCGGCTATCACAAGAATAATGATGTTATCTAGAACTTCTTGGTCAGATAGTTTTTTGCCTTCTTCATCTTTGATTTGTCGAATTCTATCCATAAGATCGGTCACAGTTTCTTCGCTTTGGCTTTTCCTTTTCTCTGGCTCGACTTCAAAAATTGCCTCGACTTTCTTCCGGCACTGCACTAGGATTGGAGAAATAATTTAGATCATTTGGGGTTTTAAATGGGCAGCTTCGCATAAAACTAGGACAATTCAATCCAATATTGCTTCCGTGGCGTTACAATCACTTTGCGTTGTAGTGTCGTATTTAACTTCTATACAGAGCAGGAGTCGTTGCACAAGTTAATGAGACTCCAATTGCCATTTTGAATTTTAGTACATTCACCTAACTTATCAGATCAAAGATTCCAATTCAATTGAACTTGCAGAGCTCGGTGATATGCAGTTCCGTGGAGTTGAGCGGCTAAGCTTTTATCCCTTTAACCATTTCATGAAGCAACCAGTAGACCTCATCCAATTGTGGCCCTGGCTCAAAGCTCATAAACAGTTTCCCAATAATCTCAAAGGTCAACTGTAAGCAAAGAAGATACACAAATTTAAAACCATTAATGAAACCTTGAGGACGATTCGACTGGCAAAAATAATTATGTGAACGGTGAAGTTATCTTGTGGTAAGCCTATGCGATGGGCTATAACTTCTTAGTTTCATGGTAAGCGACGATTCTGCCTTTTTGGGCCCATAACTCAAGGCTAGCGACCAAATGCGGCTAAATGAAAGCAGCTATTCCGCGAAGAGCATCGGGTCGGTTAACTGCATTCAAGACGAAGCTCCTGAGCCTGGTATGTGCCTTTCCATGAACTGCCACTATAGAATTTGTGCCCTCAAGATCGACATTCGGCCATTCCGGGAGGAATGTGTCCTCATCTCGGAAGATGAACTTACTTATTGGTGGGAAGCATGCTATGATGGAAGGCCATCCGAAGAGGTGAGTCATGTATATTCCCACTCCATCATTGTACCTGAAACATGTACAGGGGCATTAGTAGAAGCTTGAGAAAAACACTACTCTCCCTTGGTTTCACTTTTCTTACGGTTGCAAATACAAAGCTGCAAAAGTTCATGTCATAAGTTTTCAATCTAAAGTTAGATAGGGAACGGGGATCATACTTCCGTCTTTTAGAGTTTATGAACTCATCTGGGTGGCGAAAATTCTTGAAGTACCAAAGGAAGGTGAAGATTTCTCTGAAGAAGGGAAACTCCATTTGTCCTGGCGGCAACTTTACACCGGCGTCGATACCTCGTCGCTCAACCGGCCATGCATACCAAATCTCATTCCACCACCACAACAACCATCCCAGCAGTGGGGATGAGTCCCAGAATCCAACCTAATACCGCTCCCATTTGTGTACTCTCCATCAATAGAGATAGTTCTTACTTTCTGTTTCACTTGCTCAAGTCATTCTTGGTTATTCCTACCAAACTAATATAACCTGCCTTAGATAGACACATCAGTCATCCAATTGCTATTGGGTTTGATTGATTCCATTGAGATTACCCCCCTTCATCCAGTTGCTAACAGACAAACTATACACTCACTCCACCAAAAGCGACATAAGTGTTTCGGCTATGTTTAGCTTCATGCTCAATGGCAGTATTATTATTTTTCCTTTTAAACAAGCACGACACTAACGGCGCAATTATCATCGTCCATGCCCAGAAAAGGTCATGCGAAAGCTTCTTGGACCTTAGCACAGTAATCTTTTGAAGCAAAAATGATTGGACTCCACATTTTATCAGGCAAATTCAAATTTTCACAATTTTTTTTTTTTTCGTTTCATTATCTCTAAAAGGGAAGATGGGCTTCCCCGTTTATTTTTCGCACATTTTGTCATTTCCCTCAAAGAGTCTCATGACATTGTTTGAGACATTTAAAAGAACTTTTAAGTAAACGACCCTACACAGCATACGAAGAGTCGTGTAAACAACGATTCCTAGCAACAGTGAAAGATCATGGTCGTTGGAATTGGAAAGGTTGGAGAACAGTAGCAGAGATGATGATAACCGACACCAAAAAAAAATATATGGATGAATAACAAATCGAACAAAACAAGCTGGGAAAGAAAGTCTCATGAGAACACACGGACCTTTTACTACTAAGTTTGTCTCCATGAAAAGGGTACTCTCAGCATTACAGCCTAAGTTATCTCTTATTAAGGGCTTACTCCCAACTGGAACCAAATCCACTTTTAATATGTTCAATGTTGTCTTTTAACTTAAATTAATGAAAAGAGAATATTGAAAATTTTCATATAGTTCAAAAACTAAGTTAGACATGAATTGAAAGTCCAGGGACTACATTAATTAAATTAAAGTTCAGGAACCGCATTATACATTGAGTTAAAGTTCATAGATCATATTGAATAAATAAAAAATTTAAGAATTACACTATGCATTAGGTCAAAGTTCAAGGACCATTTGTATCATTTTTCCTAAAAACAAATCCTATAATATTCATAGTTTCAAAATGAGCAAATCTCATAGAAGAACGCCATAGCTCAACAACAAGAGAAACTATAGGCAACCCTCACTCCCCAAACTTTAGAGATATTGCAAAATGATGAGGCAAAACTTGGAAGAGACGACCTTAAACAGCAATCATGGGGAATTTTCAAATATTAAGTATACGGAGAAAAATATAAATTGTGAGGAAAATAAATCTAAATAAATATCAAGTTTCACTTCTCATATTTATATGTCGATTTGTACTAATTAATATGACGAATTTTTTTTTAATTTTAATGTTCATCAATAATGTAAACATAGAAAAAAATCCACTGCTCTTATTTTTCAATAGGTATGAAAATTGCACCAAATTGTATTGGCATTTTATTTTCTAAATTTTTCTTTAGAAGTCAAAAGTACGTATTACCAGATTGAGAAAATAATGTTGTACAGGTAACAACTTGGTTTTTTTTTTTTTTTTGGTCTCGAAACGTTGCATTTCATTCGGGGAGGTAAGAAGTTACATCCCGTATGAAGGGTGTTGGTACATAGCAAATCCAGAAGAAGTTGGGGAGTTGAAGAAGCCCATTTTGGAGGAAGGATGCTATGGCCATGGGCCTTTGCGGCCCAATCAGCTATGGAATTAGCTTCCCATTTGCAATGTTGTATACGCAGATGGGAGAAGCAGGGAAGCAGCGCTGCAGCATCGGCGACCAACGCACGACAGTCCCACGGTGGTAATCGGCGATGATTGACAATTTCCACAAGCACGAGGCAATTAGATTCAACCAGAAGGTGAGTGTCGACCTGTCCTCTCTTTGCAGTGGGGAGGAAGCGGGAACACTACTGGAGAATTTGTCGATCAAAATGCCTGAGTGATCTCTGCAAACACACGCAATGGCACCCGTGTGGTTTGCTATTGGAAAAGCCCCCATCAATATTGACTTTGATGCTGCCCGGATCTGGGGGAGTCCACACCCGATTAGGGTTCAGAAGTGGTTGTCCTATGTCTGCTGCTGGCTACACAGTGCTACTGATAAGCATTGCATTGGTAAGAGCCAGATCCACAAGCTGATCGGGGTTGGTGCATTGATGTCAGAAGGTGAAGTGGTTGCATGCCTTCCAAATCTACCAAAGAAGCGATGCAATGGTCTCCAAAGTAGGTAAGTTAGCCTTATTCTCAAGTAGATCTTCGAGCCATACATCCATTCTATGCATTCTGTAAGCTGAAATATCAATCTTTGCACTGGGATGAGACCAAATATCCTTTGTCCATGGGCAGAATAAGAAAATATGTTCAGTTGTTTCAGGGGTATGTGATGAGCATAACTAGCATACCGGGTCTAGGATGATGTGTCGCCAAAACAGGTTGTCCTTTGTAGAGAGGGCATTGTGACATAAAGACCATAGGAAAAATTGAATTTTTGGGGCAGTCTTTGATTTCCTTATCTGTCACCATAGTTGGGGGGACGGCTGGTATGATGAGGATGCACGAGTTTTGTCACTGCTATGGGCTGAGTATCTGAGGTTATTATAGCCACTTTTCACCGTATAAATACCTGTATGCATCCTTGTCCATATAAGTTGGTCTGTGGTAGAAGCAGGGCGTAACTAAATGGTGACAATTTCCTCAACTGTCTAGTAGTCAAAATTGTGTCTAAAAAGAGGAACGTTCAGCATTTACTGGGTTTATAAAACCGGCTACCTTCCCAAAGCTCTCCTCTAGGCGCTGGTCCGCCAATGATTCCTCTCGTGAGCCATTTATCCTCACGTATTCATATCTTCTGCCCATCACCGACAAACCACTGAAGCTAGTTTAGGATAGAATCTCTGCCTAAAAGTAAACTTTGCTAGCCCTAGGATGGTCTGGTGCCTTTTTCTGCATGCCAAAAGATCGCCAGAATGAAAATAGAGTCCCTTGAAAACTCGACCCCATAAGGATAATGGGTTTTGGAAGAGTCTCCATGCTTGTTTTTCCAAAAGGGCTTTGTTAAAAGTAAGTAAGTCTCTCAATCCAAGCCCCCCCTTATTCTTCCGTTCTTTAAGTAGGTCCCAAGCCCTCCAGTGTATTCCAAACCTGGTACTATTGTTTTGCCACCAGAACTTTGCTATTTTATGTTCAATGGACTGACAAATAGAAACAGGAAGTTTGAATATGGACATGGCATACTGTGGGAGTGCCTGTACTACTGTTTTTAACAGGATTTCCTTTCCTCCTTTAGAAATGAGATTATCTTTCCACCCTTTGAGCTTCGCATTGACTTGCCCCATAATACAAGCAAACATGTCTTTTTGGAAGCCCCCCCCAATCAAATGGTATACCCAAGTATATCCCTATCTTTTCAATTATAAGTACTCTCAATTCTCCAGCCAAATTATGTTTTAAACTTATAGGACAATGTCTACTAAAGAATAGTCCTGATTTGTTTCTATTCATAGCTTGGCTCGTGGCTACACAGTACTGGTGCAGTATATTCGCTAAATTCTGGCATTCTAGGACTCATCCCTCTAAGAAAAATATTGCATCATCCACAAAAAATAAATGAGATAGGGTAGTACACCACCTGTTAAGTTTGATCCCCGTTAGGTTCCCCATGTCGATAACTTGCTGAATGAGAGTAGATAAGACATTAGCCATAAGGATGAACATATATGGAGAGAGAGGATCTCCATGTCTAAGCCCCCTTGTTGGATGAAAATATGGCAATGGTTTGCCATTCAACTTAACACTAAGGGAGATCGTGGTGATGCATTGCATCACCCATTGTACCCATTTATCATGAAATCCCAATTTATGAAGATAGGCCTCTAGAAAATCCCACTCAACCCAATCATATGCTTTCTACATATCCAATTTTAACACCGCCTGAAATTTTTTGTTTCTTTTCCTGATTTTAAGTTGGTGAAGGACCTCTTGTACAACTAGAATGTTATCTTGTATTTGTTTACCCGTCACAAAGGCACTTTATTCCGTTGAAATCAACCCAAGTAACCAAATCTTCAGTTGATTTATGAGCACTTTTGAAATGATTTTATAGATAAAGTTGCATAGACTAATGGGTCTATATTGGTCTAACCTCTCGGGGTGCAATACCTTTGGGATCGAGATAAAGATATCATCTTGGAGAATATCCAAGTGGGTTTGATAGAACAGCCCATTCAAGCCATCGGGTCTCGGGGCTTTAGTAGCCCTTAATTGAAAAGCTGCTTGCTTGATTTCCTCCCGAGAGACCACCGCTGTTAAACCCGTATTCATTTCTACCGTGACCACTTGCGAACACTTGGTGAGTATAGGGCCATAATCACTGTAACCAACCGAACAATAGAGATTTTGAAAATAAGTCAGCATCATATTCTTTAGTTGATTAGAATGGCATGTCCACCTAAGATGTTCATCCTACAACATGCTGATTCGGTTACGTTGTTTGCATTGTATAGTAGTCGCATGGAAAAACTTGGTATTTTTATCCCCCCATTGCAACCATTGAATCCTTGATCTCATCGCACAATATTATTCCTTCTGTTGCCATATGTGTTGTACTTCATCTTTCAGGTGAGACACAAGTGCCTTATCATAGTGATGACTGGGTTGATTGATATGATTCTGAATTTGTTGCTTTAACAGGTGAATTTGTTTTTGGCCATTGGAGAATTTACTCCACCTGGTGAGTGCCAAAGAAGTGTCCTAAAGCTTGCGGGATAGAGAGGAATCTGGTAATGATGAAGAGGCCCAAGCATCTCTAATGATTGTGCGGCAGTCCTTGTCTTGTAGCCAAAAGGCTTTGAAAGTGAAAGTCTTCCTCTGCCTTAAAGGATTGAGTTTAGTAGTTAGTAGGAGCGGGCTATGATTTGAAACCGGTGTAGGAAAAGCAAAGACTTCAGCTTCCGAGTCGGTTAATCTCCAGTCCATTGTACACGGCGCCCTGTCAAGTCTTTTCTTGACTCCTTCATCACCATCTCTATTGTTCACCCATGTGGAGGCACAACCATTGCTTTCAATATCCAGTAGCATACAATCATTTTAAAATTCCCTGAAGGAGTGCAACCTATAAGGCTCAGATATCTTCTTGCCTGCTTTCTCCCAATGATATATAATCTCATTAAAGTCACCAATGCACACCTATGGCAGAGTATTTGAAAAACTAAGTTGTCTTAAATCTACCCACAATTGTTGTCTGTGTTGATAAACCATAGGCGCATGAAGGCAGGTAAGTCGCATTGGATTTCCACTCGGTGCATCAGTACAAATCATGTCAATGAAATAGATAGTATGTTGCTCCACGAGTAAAGACATCTGATCATTCTAGAAAACCACCATCCCTCCAAAGAAATCACATAGGACTCACCACAAAAAAACTTGGAAGTTTCAACTTCCTCCTAATTTTCTGGATCACCATGTCCTGATTTTTGGTTTCCATAGAAAAAAAAAACCCAACAACAACAACAACAACAACATCTGGCCTTTCATAGGCCACTAGGACCCTTAACGCCCGAACAGTCGGGGATTGCCTAGTCCCCGACAGGTTCCAACTAATGATCCTTATTCGTCACTTGGTGGCTTGTTTGGGCAAGCCACCACAGCCCAACTATCTACCTCTTCAGCTGCAAATATTAGGGTATCCATAAGATGGGATTCATCAAGGTTTTCGTTGACAAAAAAGTGCGCCTCATAAGGATTATATCTCTTAGCTTTCTTGAGAGGACTCGCTTTGGTGTTTATTATGGGACTCTTTAGTTTCTTGATTTTGGAAGAAACTTTTGCTGAATCTCTCGAGTACGCATATTGTTCCACCGCATGGGACTTTAGTTTAGGCTCTACATTTCCTTTTGGATAATCATCAAGGATAGGATGTTGCAGGATTGGTGCTAGAGTATGATCAAGGTGATGTTCTATTCTAACCTCCATATTTGGTGGTTGCTGATTAGGGCTGTGAAGTGCACCAAGAAGTAAGAGAGGCAAATGCTGTGGAGTTTCCGATATGATCTCTTCTACATCATCTTGTTTTGGTTGCTGCTCATAAAAAGCTTGCCAAAATGGGCTGTGTTCTCTAACTTCTGCCCTTAGCCATTGACCATAAGATAGTTTATCTTTCCCATCCATTTTTGCCTCATTAAAGGGAATGGCTTTACAGTACATTGCATAATGGCCTAGGATGCCACATGAATAGCAATAATGGGATAGGTGCTCGTATCGAAAGTCAAGCCACATATTCTTCCCTTCTAATATGATAAGTTTATTAGATTTAAGCGGTTCTTGCAGATTGAGTTCCACTCTAGCCCGCCCTGACCTAAGTGTTGAGCCCTCTTTAGTCTCAATTTTAACCACCTGCACCTTGCCGAGATGTCTCACGTTTACTAATCATGTTCTCTGTACATCTTTCTACGGGAAGCCCAAAAACTTACATTGTGACATCCTGAAATTCGACCCCGTTTCGATAAAGTGAAATGGGCACTTGTCGACGTGCCTATGATCCTTTTTCTCTGAGATGATCACTCACGAGTTAACTAACCTATTGGATGAAACCGTTAAGGGATGTATCTGCAGTAAAATCCCTAAAAGCTACTTAATTGGTTGGATTAAACTAAAATCACGTCGATCGATTCTAACCATGAAATTTAAATTGGTTTCGGGAATCGAATATTTGAGCGTGTCACAATTCAGTTTTAGGACTGTCTCATCGTTTGTCAATTTATTGATGAGTCCGAAATTTCAAGAAAGAAATTATCGGAGGAAAAATCGAAGACCAGAAGAAAATAGAAAGGGAAAGAGAAAAGAAAAAAAAAAATAAGAATAGTGTTATTATTTTATTTTATTTTCTCTCTCTCCTTTTCTCTCTCTTTTCTCTCTTCCCTCCCCCTCGTGCGATTCCCCTCCCCACCGACCGACTTGCTTTGTTTCCCACTTTGCTTTCTCACTCTCCCTTTGACTTTTCAAACCCCTTTCTCTCTCTCTCATCTCTCTTTGTCTCTCTCGCTCGACACTCTCTTCCTCCCCCTCTCTTGTTCGTGCGAAGCCAGGAAGAAGGACAGCACTCCTCGAAGACCGGACTAGCTGCCCGTCGCTGCCGCATCGGGGCTCACCTCCCGTGCGCTCGCCGCGCCGTCACTCCGTCCGCGCACGTCCCCACGTCCACCGCTTGCTGCCGTCCCTCCCCGTGCGATTCTCGCCTCCGTCCAGCTCGACCCGACCACCTCCGGCCACCGCCCGCCTCCGTTCGGCCACCGCCCGGCCTCCCGAGAGTCCCCCTCACCCTTCGCCGGCCTCCCCTCGCCGTTTTGGCCACTGGAACAACTCCGGCCAACCAAGGGCAGAAACCCACCGAGTGGGTTTCCAACGACTTTAGGCCCGCTTTTGGGCCGTTTCCGGCCCCGATCCCAAGAGTCGCTTTAGGAAGTATTGTTCCTAGCGTCGCCCCCGTCGGGTTGATCCGATTTACGTACGATTCCGGTGAGTAATCTCACTAATCCTTGCTTGGTTGTTAATTATGCTTAGGGGTTGGTTAGGTTTAATTAAATGCAATTAGGTGGTTAGATTAGAATAGATTAGTGATTATTAGACAATTGTGATGCACGTTAGATATTTTGATTGTACCATTAGTAAGTAGACGTACTCTACTAATTATTGAAAGTATCTCGGGATTTTTCCCGACCCTTAGCGGGCTTCAATTAGGCAATTCTGGTCTAAATTGAATTTTTAGTAATTAATTATTAATTTTCTAAATTAATTAATTAATTATTTATTTATTTTCTGGAAATACAACCGGGATGGCCTTTGACCGGAATTTTATGTTGGTAATCGTGGTGAAGTCTGTTTATTTAATTTGGCTTTATTTTGAGCTAAATTGAATTTTTAATATTTATTAATTAATTTTCGAAATTATTTATTTATTTATTTATTTATTTATTTTTTGGAAATTAAGACTAAGATGGCCGACAACCGAAATCTCGTGCTGATTGTCGTGGCTCGTTCGTTTATTTAATTGAGCTTTAAATTGTATGGAATTGATTTAAATTGTGAATTTTAGGATATGTCATTATTGAGTTGATTTGATTATTTGATTGAGAAATCGTTAGGCATTGGTTGTCAGTATCGAAAGTAAGTTGGTAATCACTTGAAAGAAAATACGTGGGCTTGGTGAATTGGAATATCACCTGGAGAATGCACGTGAGTTCAGTGGTTGAATATGTCATCTTGGCGAAGAGGTCGCCTAAGAGAATGCACATGGCTCGGAGACTCGGTATGTCCTCCTGGAGAATGCACGTGGCTCGGTGATAGAGAATGGCATCTAAAAGGACATGTGGCTCGGTGAATTGATGCGTCACTTTGGTGAGTTAGCACCTAAGAGAAGGCACGTGGGCCTAGGCATCGTAAAAAGGACACGTGGCTTGGTGATTTGATGCGTCACTTTGGCGAACTAGTGCCTTTAAGAATGCACGTGGGTCCAGTTTTCGAGAATGGCATCAAAAGGGGCACGTGGCTCGGTGACTTGATGTACCACATTGGCGAAAAGTTCGCCTTAGAGAATACACGTAGGCCCAAGGTTCAAGGCACGTGGCTCGGGAGACTTGGGATGTCGTCCTAGAGAATGCACGTGGCCTAGCTTTTAGATATTCCACAGTGGGAAATGATTTGTGTGACATGTAATCGATTGGTTTGATTTGTTTTGAGTAAATGGGTGCCTATTATGAATTGTACTGACTTGCAAGTGGGATCTGAGGCCAAGGTAAGTCCTCTGACCTGTGCGTGTTTAGGCAGCCTATAGTATAATGGTTTACTAATCGGGCCTTAGTGGGGTAGAACTCGCTGAGACGTAGTCTGATCCCGGTTTGAGGAAAACATTTCAGGATCCCGATGAGGAGTTGAAAAGGAGGAGTCTGAAAAGGAGAACTCTGAGGTGAAACTTGAGGAGAAGGATTTTTGGAAGAAGAAGATAATACCGATAGGAATCTTGAGTACGACCTGGATGGACTGAGATTCCATCTTCTTTTGTGAACTCCATTTTGATGTGAATAGTTGTGAAGTACTCTGGTTTGTGTTTTGTAGAAAAGTTTGGTTATAAGTTTCAATATGAAAAATATGACCTTGCTTTGCTATCCCATCAATTTACTGTCTGGGGATTTATAAATGCTTCCGCATGTGCTTAATAAATAAAATAGTCAGCGATACATAGTCTTAGGATATTTCATTATAAAATCGACCAATTGAGAAGGATGTGTGCGTGCCTGAGGATCGGGGCGTGACATCCCCTTTTTGTGGTATTAGAGCAAAGTTCAAGATTAGAGTGAGAAGGAGCATTGACCATGGGATAGTTAAAAGGAAATGCCTTTAAATTCATACTGGTGCATGTCCGTGTTAGCTAGATGCTAAAATTGCTTGTTATTTGGATCGCTCTATTTCTAATTCGTTGTTGAATTGGAAATAGGTGTTAGTTGAGTAAAGCTACACTATGAGCGATCAAGAGTGGAGAACTCTTGCAAAGAGGACCAATAGAGCCGTTATTTGAGGTAGAGCTCCGACTTGTGTCGGAACCCGAGGCGGACGTGGTCGAGCACTAGCACAGGCTAGCGCGAGTGGAATGATTCCACTGTCGTAGATGTCGGGGTAACAGCCCCTAATGATCCCAGGGTAGATGGGATCTTGCGTGTTCGAAGCGATGGGTACTAGAATGGATAAGCAAGCTGCTACTGTTGAAGCCACTGCCCAAGCCGTTGCAACTGTCGCTACTACCACCGCCACCGGAGTTGCCCCTGCTGTCGCACCTGCAGTCGCACCTGCCGTTGCTCCAGCCACCGGGAATGTTGAAGGTCCACTGGAGATAGTAGTCGTTGCAAGACCAATACATAAGCTGGTGGAGCATTTCTTAAGGCCAAATCCACCGTTGTTCACTGGGTCTGGAGATCCCGAAGCTGCTTCTTCATGGGTTCGAAAGCTTGAGAAGGTGTTTGCACTGCTGATGTGCAACGAGACTGAGAAGGTAATGTTAGCAACTTACTAGCCGGAGGGAGTTGCGGACACTTGGTGGATGACTACTCGTGAAATGATCTTTTCGGAAAGGCGCTACAGGACGGGAACACTTTTCATGAAGCCTTCAATGATAATTTTTTCTCTAAGATTGCCAGAGAGGTGAAGATGGTAGAATTTCAACATCTTCACCAAGGTTCCCTATCTGTTGATGAGAATGAGGCGAAGTTCGCTGAACTTTCGCGATATGCCCCCGAGTTAATCGAGAATCCTGTGAACTGAGCGAGGAGGTTCAGAGATGGATTCAGACAAGATTTGAGAAGCGTCTTAGTCATTCTGGATCTGAAGACTTATAACGACATATATCGGAGAGCTTAGAAGATTGAGAAAGATCATAACAATAAAGCTGCCTCATCTGGATCGAGGTTTAGCTCTCATAGAGACAACATCCGCCAAGGAAAGATGCTGATGTTTGGAAATAGATTCCAAGGCCCGCCCAGCAAGAAGAGTGGATTTAATAGGTTAGAACCTATTAGAAGTGATGTGTGTCGCTTGTGTGGGAGAAGGCATGGGATAGCACCGTGCCTAGCTAGGACGGGTGCATGTTTCAAATGTGGCTAACAAGGCCACATAGCTAGATATTGTCCAAAGAAACAAAGAGGACACCCTCGGCTCCCGCCGCCGCCACCGATGAGATAGATAGGAGGGTATGCCCCTCAGAATGCACTGCAACGAGGACAGCAGAGACCTCCAGTTTAGGGCACCGTATACGCGATTACCCAAGGTTAGGCAGAAGCCACGCCTGACGTGATTACAGGTACAGTCTCGCTGAACAACCAACCTGCTTAGGGTTAAGTCCTGTATTGTTGGAGTCGGCAATTTGCATATCTACACCCTTGAAAGATAAAGTTATTGCTGCTTTGGGATGTTCGGGGTGCAAGTTAAAGATTGGTGAGCGAGTGGGGAAAATTGACTTGTTAGTCCTAGCCATGTATGATTTTGATTTGATAATTGGCATAGACTAGCTCACCAATCAACGAGCTAAAATGGACTGCTATCGCAAGACGATTCAGTTTGACCCGTTAGGGGGTAAGAGCTTTGAGTTTGTTGGGAATCGAGGAAGACCCTTGATTTCCTTAATCTCGTCACCGGAAGCAGCTCGTTTGTTAGATAAGGGTTGCCGAGGGTACTTAGCAACTGTCGTGGATACAACAGTTGAAGAGCTAAAAATGGAAGATATTTCAGTGGTACAGGAGTTTCCAGATATCTTTCCAAAAGAATTGCTAGGCTTATCGCCAGAAAGAGAGATTGAATTTGTAATTGAGCTAGCACTAGGGACAGAACCGATCTCAAAGGCACCTCATCGAATGGTGTTATCTGAGTTGAAGGAACTAAACGTGCAGATGCAAGAATTACTGGATAAGGGATTTATTCGTCCTAGTGCATCACCTTGGGGAGCACCAATTTTGTTTGTTAAGAAGAAAGATGGTTTGTTGCATTTGTGCATCTATTGCACAAATGCAAGTATCCATTGCCGAGGATAGATGACTTGTTTGATCAACGCAAGGAGTGCCAATATTCTCAAAGATCGACTTAAGGACAGGATATCATCAGTTGATGATTAGGAAAGAGGATATTCCTAAGTCAGCATTTCGTACTTGGTATGGGCATTATGAGTTCATAGTGATGCCATTTGGATTAACGAATGCTCCAGCTGCATTCATGGATATGATGAACAGAGTGTTCAAGGAATATCTAGATCAGTTTGTGATCGTGTTCATTGATGACATCTTGGTCTATCCAGTGCTTCAAACCTTAAGAACTCATCAGCTATATGCTAAGTTTAGCAAATGCGAGTTTTGGTTAAATCGTGTTGTGTTCTTAGGTCATGTGATTTCCGGAGAAGGAATCTCCGTCGACCCGAGCAAGATAGAAGCCGTGATCAAGTGGCCGAGACCATCGACAGTGACAGAGATCAGAAGTTTTCTGGGGTTAGCAGGTTATTACAGACGGTTTGTGGAAGGTTTCTCATCGTTAGCCTCGCCTTTGACAAAGCTCTTGAAGAAAGAAGAGAAATTTGCATGGTCAAACAAGTGCGAGCGTAGTTTCCAAGAGCTGAAGGAAAAGCTGACTACCACACCTGTGCTGACGATTCCATTTGGTACTGGAGGATTCGAGATCTATAATGATGCGTCATTCAGGGGATTGGGTTGTGTGCTGATGCAACATGGCAGAGTTGTTGCATACGCTTCCCAGCAGTTGAGATCTCATGAATTGAATTATCCGACGCATGACTTAGAACTCGCAGCCATCATATTTGCATTGAAAATTTGGAGGCACTACTTGTGCGGAGAAAAGTTTCAGATTTTCACAGACCATCAGAGTCTCAAATATTTGTTCTCTCAGAAGGAGTTGAACATGAGACAGCGCCGATGGATGGAATTGCTGAAGGATTACGACTGTGACATTCTGTATCACCCGAGAAAGGCGAACAAGGTCGCTGATGCATTGAGTCGGAAGTCTTCAATGGCGCGGATCCTAGTTAAGGAGTGGAACTTAATCGAGAGAGCTCGGGATTCGGAATTCAAATTTGAGGTGGGCCGCCTCTTGAGTCTTATGGCCACCCTCAGAATTGAATTGGATGTCAGTCGAGAATCAAAGAACTCCAACCGACGAGATCCGGACGCATAAAAATTCTTCAAGAGGATACTGATTAAAAAAAAGGGTTGAATTTCAAGTTTTTTATGATGGGGTATTAAGGTTTTGTGGACGTTTGGTTGTACTTGACGATTTAGAGCTTAGAGAGGATATTTTATCTGAAGCATATCGTAGCAATTATAGCATTCATCCTGTAAGCACTAAGATGTATCAGATCTGCATCAACACTACTGGTGGTCAAGTATGAAGGCGGACATTGCCAAGCATGTCACCAAGTGTTTGGCTTCTCAGCAAGTAAAAGCCTAGCATTGCAAGCCAGGAGGACTTCTGCAATCTCTCGCGATCCTAAAATGGAAACGGGAGCATATCGCGATGGATTTCGTGACTTGGACTATCAAGGAGTCAAAGAGGAAATGATTCAATTTGGGTAGTGGTCGATAGGCTAACAAAGTCGGCTCACTTCATTGCGGTTTGAAAAGACCTAAGTCCGGATAGACACACAGACCTGTATGTGCGTCAGGTGGTTCGTATGCATGGAGTGCCGGTTACGATAACATCCAATAGAGACCCGAGATTTACTGCTGTTTTTTTGGAAGAGCTTGCAGTGTGCTTTAGTTACAAAGCTTCAGTACAGTACGGCATATCATCCTCAAACGGATGGCCAGTCTGAGAGGACGATTCAAACCCTCGAGGACATGCTTAGAGCGTGTGTAATAGACTTCAAAGGAAGTTGGGAAGATCAGTTTCATCTAGTGGAATTCGCCTACAACAACAGTTATCAGCAGAGCATCAAGATCGCTCCTTTTGAAGCGTTGTATGGTAGAGCGTGCAGAACTCCAGTATGTTGGGATGAAGTCGGGGAAAGGAAAATCACAGGCCCAGAGTTGGTTCAGCAATTAGTAGATGCCGTGGCAGTGATCAAAGACAGATTAAAGATAGCGCAGAGCAAGCAGAAAAGTTAAGCAAATAAGCATCGAAGGTCTTTGGAATTCCAAGTTGGTGATCACATTTTTCTAAAAGTGTCACCAATGAGGGAACTTCGCGCTTTGGTAAGAAAGGCAAGCTGAGTCCGAGGTATGTAAGTCCATTTGAGATTCTTGAAAGAATCAGAAACCTAATGTATCGTCTTGCGTTGCCATTAAGATTGGCGCAAGTGCATGACGTCTTTCATGTGTCGATGTTAAGGAGGTACGAGCTTGACCCGACCCACGTACTCAATTTCGAGGATTTGGACGTGGATGACCGTGTGTCATACGTTGAAAGCCAAGTTCAGATTGTCGATTGCAAAGAGCAAGCTCTGCGTACAAAGACCATTCCGTTGGTCAAAGTGGTCTCGGCAACACCACGGTCAAGGAGCGACTTGGGAGACGAAGAGTCGATGAGACAGCTTGTACCCCGCCTTATTGAACAAAGTGTGTAATGGTTTAAATTTCAATGACGAAATTTTTATAAGAGAGGAAGAGTTGTGACATCATGAAATTCGATTCCGTTTCGATAAAGTGAAATGGACATTTATCGACGTGTCTATGGTCCTTTTTCTCTGAGCTGATCACTCACAAGTTAACTAACCTATTGGATGAAACCATTAAGAGATGTATCTGCAGTAAAATCCCTAAAAGCTATTTAATTGGTTGGATTGGACTAAAATCATATATGATCAATTCTAACCATGAAGTTTAAATTGGTTTCGAGAATCGAATATTCGAGCGTGTCACAATTCATTTTTAGGACTGTCTCATTGTTTGTCAATTTATTGACGAGTCCAAAATTTCAAGAAAGAAATTATCCGAGGAAAATCGAGGACCGAAAGAAAATAGAAAGGGAAAGAGAAAGAAAAAAATAAGAATAGTATTATTATTTTATTTTCTTTTTCTCTCTCTCTCTCTCTCCTTTTCTCTCTCTCTTTTCTCTCTTCCCTCCCCCCTTGTGCGATTCCCCCTCCCCACCGACCGACTTGCCGTTTCCCACTTTGCTTTCTCTCTCTCCCTTTGACTTTTCAAACCCCTTTCTCTCTCCGCCGGCCTCCCCTCGCCGTTTTGACCATCGGAACAGCTCCGGCCAGCCAAGGGTAGAAACCCATCGAGCGGGTTTCTAGCGACTTCGGGCCCACTTTTGGGCTGTTTCGGCCCCGATCCCGAGAGTCGCTGCGGGAAGTATTGTTCCTCGCGTCGCCCCCGTCGGATTGATCCAATTTGCACGCGATTCTGGTGAGTAATCTCACTAATCCTTGCTTAGTTTGCTAATTATTCTTAGGGGTTGGTTAGGTTTAATTAAATGCAATTGGGTGGTTAGATTAGAATAGAGTAGTGATTATTAGACAATTGGTTAGATATTTCGATTGTACAATTAGCAAGTAGACGTAGTCTACTAATTATTGAAAGCATCTCCGGATTTTTCCCGAACCTTAGCAGGCTTCAATTAGGCAATTCCGGCCTAAATTGAATTTTTAGTAATTAATTATTATTTTTCTAAATTAATTAATTATTTATTTATTTATTTTCTGGAAATACAACTGGGATGGCTCATGACCGGAATTTTATGTTGGTGATCGTGGTGAAGTCTGTTTATTTAATTTGGCTTTATTTTGAGCTAAATTCAATTTTTAATATTTATTAATTAATTTTCGAATTTAATTAATTAATTAATTAATTATTTTTTTGGAAATTAAGACTAAGATGGCCGACAACCGAAATCTCGTGCTGATTGTCGTGGCGTAGTTCATTTATTTAATTGAGCTTTAAATTGTATGGAATTTATTTAAATTGTGAAGTTTAGGATATGTCATTATTGAGTTGATTTGATTATTTGATTGAGAAATCGTTAGGCATTGGTTGTCGGTATCGAAAGTAAGTTGGTAATCACCTGAAAGAAAATACGTGGGCTTGGTGAATTAGAATATCACTTGGAGAATGCACGTGAGTTCGGTAGTTGAATATGTCATCTTGGCGAAGAGGTCACCTAAGAGAATGCACATGGCTCGGAGACTCGGTATGTCCTCCTAGAGAATGCACGTGGCTCGGTGACAAAGAATGGCATCTAAAAGGACATGTGGCTCGGTGAATTGATGCGTGAACTCACCTAAGAGAAGGCACGTGGCTCAGGCATCGTAAAAAGGACACGTGGCTCGGTGATCTGATGCGTCACTTTGGCAAACTAATGCCTTAGAGAATGCACGTGGGTCCAGTTTTCGAGAATGGCATCAAAAAGGGCACGTGGCTCGGTGATTTGATGTACCACATTGGCGAAAAGTTCGCCTTAGAGAATGCACGTAGGCCCAAGGTTCGAGACACGTGGCTCGAGACTCACTTGGGATGTCGTCCTGGAGAATGCACGTGGCCTAGCTTTTTAGATATTCCACAGTGGGAAATAATTTGTGTGACATGTAATCGACTGGTTCGATTTGTTTTTAGTAAATGGGTGCCTATTAAGAAGAAGATAATACCGAGAGGAATCTTAAGTACGACCTGGATGGACTAAGATTCCATCTTCTTTTGTGAACTCCATTTTGATGTGAATAGTTGTGAAGTGCTCTGGTTTGTGTTTTATATAAAAGTTTAGTTATAAGTTTCAATATGAAAAATATAGCCTTACTTTTTTATCCTATTGATTTATCATTCGGAGATTTATAACGTTCCGCACGTGCTTAATAAATGAAATGGTCGACGATACATAATCTTGGGATATCGCACCGAGAAAGATGTGTGCGTCTGGTCGAGGATCAGGGTTTGACATGCACCCAGAATGCGCTAGTTTTCATATCAATGCAGGGGTGTATTTGGTACCCAAGGCTTCACAAATAACCAGGTGACTCACAAACAGCCAAGGGCCATTATCTAAAATCCGCTTCTCCCCTTCTGAATTGAATTTAAATACATAAGTCGCACTTCACGTTGAGAAATTTCGACTTGGTCATTGCGCCATGCTCTTTTTTAAAGTGTTCTGAAACGCTTGAAAGTTAACAGAAGGGTTAGATAGGATTTTACCCACTAATATGAGCTTACATTCTTGTAGCTTCTTTGCTGGGACTTCTTCATCCCAAACATCCACTTCCTGTTCGGACCAGAGTCGACCAAGTCTGTTGCAGAGCATGGCAAGATGGGCATCCTCTTCGTGTCCAGTTTTATCCATCAGTAAGCATGCCGAAGAGTGGAAGTGGAAAAGGTAGGTGGATTCCGCATGCAACGCACCGATGAAGATGAAACAGAACAGAGCTCAGCAGCCGGGACCACACCCAGATAACGCGAAGGATTCAGACGGGAACACCAAGATAACTTCAAACGGTGAAATTGAAGGGAATCTCCCAGACGGACAAGAGAGGTGAAGATGGGCGACAAAAGGGAAAATTGCACGGCATGCGTAAGGGAGTTAGGAGTGGGAATATGAGAGGCGGAGACTACAATGCTGAGCTGGGGGTCTCGGTTGGATGAAACCCATAGCGAAATTGGAACGAAGCTCCTGGAAATTGAGATGATGCGAAGGATTCGTTGGAAATTGATGAAGGAATTGAGGGTTTAGATGAAGAAGAAGTCTACCAGAGGGTAGAGAGAAAGACTACATATCGAGAGATGATATTTCGTTTAATTGGTAACAACTTGGTTAAAACAGTCTTTCTTAGCGAGCTTTTTTTTTTTTTTTCTTTCTTTCTTTCGGGGCAAGATAAGTGCGTTTGAGAAGCCCACGTAAACCTCTTGAAGTCTCTATCTTCTCCTAAAATCCGAGAAGGAGAAGGCAATATCGAATTAAATTCCACCTCTGGTTTCGTTTTTAGCCCCGATTCTATCTTCGTAATTTGATTTAACGGGAATCATCACCTTGGAGAGCTCAATTGGCATTTGAAGAGGAAGAAGGCGACGATCGCAAGCACATCAGCGGAAGTCCTGTGGCAGAGTTGAGTATCAAATGGGTATTCCGCTTGGTCTTATGCACTTTAGGGTTCGTGCCCACCAATTGTTTGAAAGATTGCCAATGACAGGTTGGATGGATTTTGCGCGCGTTACGCGGAATCCCTTATCCGGTGATGAATCAATATTTTTCCTTTCTTTCTTATTGGGGCATGCTTTGTAGACAAGTTTTCAGCTTGAGGAGCTTGACTCACGATGGAAGTTAGTCTTTGATAGTTCCTTGTACAACAAAAACGCCGCAAAGTTGATTCGGTGCTTTGTGTGTGTGCAGCCAAAAGAATAATTAATCTTCAATGGACAAGAATATGGGGTCCTCTTCGCCTGAAGATATCCTCGACCAGTTGTTTGCTTATTCTAAAGCCACAAGTCTAGCAGACACCTTAGAAGTTCTTGCGAAAGAATCAAGAAATGCAGTGCTTCAAGGAGTGTCCTTGCATTGATACTTGATCTAATTCAAGAACACTTGGAATATTTGAATTCTGAACTTCTGGTGCCATCACTAAAGCTAAAGAAAAACCTCTGTGTTCCTGCACACTCCTGCCTTAAATTGTGGAGCCGTCAGGATAGCCCTGCAAGCTCTAGCAAATGTTTCATTGGCTAGAGAGAGACACCAGCAAACTATTTGGGTTCAATTCTTTCCGAATGAATTTCTCATGCTTACAAGAATTTGGAGCCAAGACATAGTTGATCCTTTGTCTATAATGCCATACACTTGCCAAGATGGGAACCCTGTACACATGGCGAAGCTGTGTAGAGATCCTGGTTTGTCTTTGGTGTCAGAAATTGCACGGACTTCTTTAGTAGGTACGTTCCGTTTTCGCTTGCTTCTCTTTAGGCCACTTTCTCAATTTCTTTTCCTCCCCCTTTCATTGAACCTAATCATGTTCTTGTCTTCGTCACATACCGTCATTTTCCCTTGTTTGACAGTCGGATTTCGAGAAGAATGGCTTATGTTGCTTCTCTCAGTAATCTGGTTAGAAGAAGCACATTTACCTACCTTATCTGCCAAACTAGCTGTTGTTACTGCTTATGGAAGCAAAGATGTCTGAATGGGCTTTGATGAGTTTTTACCAGATCAAGCGTTTCTCAGTAGCATCCTGTGAGAGAATAAATGGCATCACCATCTCTACCGAGTTTACATTATATGCAAATTCTTCAGAAAAGCTAGCAGGCTTGTTGATTTTTCCAGGGGAGGGCAAGTTAGGTCTTCCTACAAGGTCCTCTCCTATCGATATCCTTGGTTACACACTCACCGTGCCGATAGGCATATGCGCATAGGATGGTGCATGAAGACCCATGGGAAAACTAAAGACACAAGAGGCACACTTTTCTCCTTGGATCTTTTGGATTCGATTCTGAATTTGCTCTGTGAACTTGAGCCTCCTGCAATTATCAAAAAAGCCATTAATCAGGGTCACCTCCAAGGGAATGAAGATTCTAAACAACTGAAATGTTGCTTTTACAAAGGGTTTTGGAGAGACACCGTTGTAGTCACTGGCAACTGTTTGTACAGGAGGAGGAGCGTGCAAGATGAGATCAGATGCAAGGATGGGATTTTCTGCTTATGCAACAGTACGTTGTGGATGAAGATAGCCCGTTCTTGAGAGAATGGGGTATTTAGACATTCAGAAACTTGTTTGAGGAAAATTCCAAAACCAACGAGCAGTTGCTGAATTGGAGCTCCAGGGAACTGTTAATACACTGGAGATTGCAGAGCTTGGGCTTCGAGTGGGGTTGGATCAAAAGACTGGAAGGCCAAAGCTAGTAAATTCTACCTGAAAATTGTCAAATGTCTATTAATCCATTTGATAAGCATACCCTTTTCAGTAGTTCTTAAATTTTTTCATTATGTGTTTATCAAATGTTTTAATCAACAGAAATTTACTCCGTGGTATCCTGGTGGCAATTTTTGCCCGTAGACATTGTGGGGAAAGTGAGACTCAATAAATTTTGATGCATTAGCAAGTTCTTATAATATTTGTTTTGAAAGAGAATTCTCATTTTCACTTATAAAAAATACGTTTTCAGGACTACAGGCAGTGACAAGAGAGTTTTTTCTCGTTTCCTTGTTTGTAATAAAAAATTTCTCTTACATAAATGAAGGATTTTCCAGTCCTAGAGAAGTAAGTAGGTCAGTGTTGTTAAGAAAAAGGGTATGAGTAAGGAAGTATCAAAAAAGTATTCGTATGATTAAGGGAAGTGGTCAATTAAAAGAGGATTATGGCGATTGCCGATAGATAGTGTTGAGCAGTTTCTTTCATATGCATTTGGTAGCTATTGAGAACATTAGTTTTCAAAGATATAGAAATTGAACGCCTTACTTCTTATAGTTGATTTCTCAAACTTTGTACATGCACTGTTTTGTTGTTTCGGTGTTCCTTATATGGTGAAATCTGGTTTATCTCGATTTATAACCTGTGCCACTTTGTTATTTTCATTAGTCCTAGGACACTCCTGGGATGCAATCTCGTGGGTTAACGGCATAAACGCGTATCAAAGCAGAAGCATACAGTATCCAACTGGCCGGGTCATATTTATAGACTGCTCTATACGGGAGTGCGCTAATTAGGATAAATTTATCTAACAACTCTCAGCAAAAGAAAGACTTCCCATAGCAAGGGCAATTCTACTGGCTAGGCTGCCTTGATCTAAATCATTGACAAGGACATGCTCTTGCATCTGAAATTGAACATAATCCTTTCCCACTAATATCAAGAGCAATAGTCTCGCCAAACCCCTGTCAAAATCTTGCGGGGAACAACAACTCTTATAAGAAGCCTTTCTCGACAGTTATCTGGTCTTCAGTAGATTTTCCAAGTTTGGCACACAATAGAAATGGAGAGCAACAACTGCTTTATGATGATTCCAATAAGTACCAGTAAGAATATGATACTAGAGAACCGCACAGCAAAACTTAAGAAGCTCCAAGGACTTCATGCTTGGGCTGAGAACGAGTTGATTGTGCATATTGTTGAAGCTCTTGACAATGATTTTGTGAAGGCCTCGACTTTGTTGGAGGTATGCTATCTGCTGGGCTCTTTGAAGGAGATAAAGAACACAAAAAGGCAAAACAAAATACTTTGTTTTCAGAATTCTTACCATGATGAGTTCATGAGGAACAAAGACTTTTCTTCAAGGAAGAATATGGACTTTTCTGATGGCACTGACACGATTTTAACTATGTCAACCGGGGCGGGGGGACATAGGATGATTCCACCAGAACAAGGTTTATTTTTGGGGCATTTGAAGTCCTTACCCCTTGAGCCAAAGTGGGGGGAGGAGGACAAGAATGCACTAAAGCATTTTGAGGTACAATGCCACCCTACTTGAATCCTCATTCTTTGTACAGTTAACTCTACACCTTGCTTTCTTTACTTTGTGCATCCAGTCTTATACTTGATTAATCAATTGTTGTTTTCAACTTTCAAGTATTTTGCCAGACTTAAACTTGGCATCTTGACATCCAACATTTGTCACACTAACTGACATGAAATACTTATTGGTGGTCAACATATTTTCCCATCATATATATGCTTGTGCATTTAGGAATCCAAGAAAGATGGTTCAATCATCCATTCTGAAAAAGGATGTTCCATCCTAGAAAGAACATTAGAGCCTAAGAATATTTACAATAGCAATTGCTGAGAGTGAAATGGGGATCCGGCTTGCCTGGCCATGAAATGCGTTATTTAGGAGGACTTCCACCATCTCTCCTAAACAGAAGATTCTATTGTAATAACTTTGTACATGTAATCTTGTTACAGTTCATTTTCTTGTGATGATTTTAGTGGCATGTTTATAGATTTTTTATTACAACCCAATTTCAATCGAAAAGGAATGACTATCCACTTATTTCTTTTTTTTTTTTTTTTATCTCGTTACGTTTTACATTTAAAGTTAAATGATTGAAAATTCATTTTATCTTGAAAATCATGAATGTAACTTCCTGAAATATGCCTGAGAACAGCGCAGCACAAACGTGCTTTACTCCATCGTCATAGACCTCCGACCACCACAGGACTCACCCACACTCACTGACCGCCACGCGAACACACTCAAGTACATGGAACTCAAAGACAGAAAAAATAAACAACGCGCGAGAGAGCATATGTTAGGACCGGGTATACAGAACGACGAGAATCTTTCTCTTAATTATCGAATAGAGCTCAAGGCCTCTGTTTCCTTCGTAAGCGATAGAAACAGAGCGAATGGAAATTACCATGGTGATTTGGATTTCTAGCCTCGTCCGGTGAGTAGATCGGAGAGTGGAGGTCCTAGACGTGTCAGCAATGAAGATGGGCACCGGCCAAGGAGTTCCGAATGGAACGGAGTACTTCAAACTTCTCACCAGAAAACAGGGCAGAAAAGAAGAGTTTCGGCGCGGGCAGTGGGAGCGGCGGAAATCGACGGCCACGGCAGATTTCTGGCGATTGAGGCCGACGAAGAACACCTGTGAATGAGAGAAATCAGTGATAATCTTTCATTAGCTCTCGGCTCCTCCCAAAATTATGCTCTTTTTCAGGTACACGTGTAATTAAAATCCGGGAATTGTAATACACGTGCAACTAAAATCAAAGTAAAATTTTTTGGCGAAAAATTCGGTGGCAGACAACAATTCGTGGTTGATTCGGAGATTGATAACAAATTATTTCTCAGAATCACTCGTCCGAGTAAGCACTCAACGGTCACAACGGTCACAACGGTCACAACGGTCACAATGGCCACGCAGTCGCTACTTGCCCTAAAATTTCCTAATTTGAAACTCCCGTATCTCACTGATGATCCACTCAGAATTCTCATCTTCTTCAAGTATTCCCTAATATCTCCTAATTTGCAATCGCACCAGCTTTCTTCTTACAACAAACAATTTGAAGCACTTTTGAGTAAGAACGAAGTCACACATAAGTTATAACCCCATATCATCCTCAGACTAGTGGCCAAGTAGAGGTTTCAAATAGGGAAATCAAGAGAATTTAAAAAAAAAAAACAGTGAATGCCTATAGGAAAGATTCGTCAATAAAACTTAATGATACACTTTGGGCCTATAGGACAGCATTCAAAACTCCAATTGAGATGTCTCCTTTTAGGCTAGTGTTTGGGAAGGCTTGTCACTCACTAGTGGAATTAAAGCATAAAGCATATTGGGCATTGAAATTTTTGAATTTTGACATGTAGTCTATAAGTGAAAAAAATTATTGCAACTGAATGAATTGGAGGAATTTTGCAATGAGGCTTATGAAAATTCTAAGTTGTACAAGGAGCGTACAAAAAGATGGCATGGCAAGCACATATTCAAAAGAGATTTCAAAATTGATCAAAAAGTCTTACTTTATGACTCTCGTCTTGAACTTTTTCTAGGAAAGTTGCGGTCTCGATGGTCTGGTCCTTTCACGGTTATACAGGTATTCCCACACGGAACAGTTGAAGTTGTGCATGACATTGAGGGTACATTCAAGGTGAATGGTCAATGTTTGAAGCCCTACTTTGAAGGTGGTTACAACAAGTAAAAAACCACAATAGAACTTCATCTTCCAAAATAGCGACATCTGAGATAGTTTGTCCGAAAACTATAAAACAAGCGCTTCTTGGAAGGCAACCCAAGCATTTTAATTATGTTTTTTTTTTTTCATTTATTTTTAAGTTTACCTTTTGCAACCAAAAAAAAAAAAATTAACTTTTCTCTATTTTATCCAAGTTAATTTTTTAGGATAATCTTTCAAGAGTTTAATCATCAAGGTCATCTATGAACTCATCCTACAACCAGGGAGTTTTCTTCGTCATATTTTTCTTTTTTCGCATTGAGGACACTATTTTATTCAAGTCGGGGAGACAAAAATTTTGGCTAAATCTTTTTTTTTTTTTGTCTATCGTGATTGCATTCATTGTTGTGAATTTTTGCGATTCTTATGAAAATTTAAATTTTATTTAAACTTGCAATTGATGTGTGAGTTAACTTTAACTCTGATTATGTTGATCCACTTACTAAGCACTGAAAATCTTTAATTCTTGAATTGTGTGTAAATCTAGAGAACATTCATGTGACGTAAGTGATTTTCTTAGATTTCACCCAAATCTTAAAATTTGTTTGATTTTCTCTTGAGGCGAAATCCTAAGCTACATCTAACTTAGAAAATGATTTAGGCAATTTTTGGATTGATTGAACCTTTCAAGCTAACCTTGTTTATTTATCCCTAATCAACCCGTTGAGCCTTAATTATTACTCAATTTTTCATTGACACCCATGTATATTTAGCTTAGCTGTTATCAAATTATATCATTGTCCTATGCCCTATGAACACGTTGATTTTTTTTTTTTTTTTTGGGATAAAAAATCATTTGAGCTTAATAGAAATTTGGGAGGAAGGATGGAGTATGAAAAATAAAATAAAAAAGTGATTGCTATGGTTGTTTGGGGTGTATTATCAAACAAACAAAAAAATCGCTTTTATGGTTCCCTATCCAACTTTCAATTGAGTGAGCCTTTTGGATACTCAATGGATTGGAAATTTTCATGTTATATTAGTAGGGACTTTGGAAGAAACTCCACCATAAAGCAAAAAAAAAGAGAAAAAAAAAAAAAGAATGATGATATATGGTGGCAAAAAAAATTATCTTGAATGAGTGAAATTGGACAGTGACATTGGCTCTAATTAGATCATAGAAATCAACGTGTTTATGGGTAATTTGAGCTTAAAATTACCGTTATCTCACCTTTAGCCCAGCCTTGCATTACAAACTAAGAAAAGTCTTATTAATTTTTGGTTGGATAATTAGCTTGCATTAGTGGAGAGATGAATGAAAAAGCAAACCTATGAGATTTTGTCAAAGTTATTGACAATTTTGAGAGGTTGCACGTCAACGTGAATTTATTTGGAATGCATATAATTCGAAAAAGATGAGGACTTACACACACTCACACACACTTGGATCACATAATTAGAATTGGTCTTAACTTATAAATCAATTTCAATGTTTGGATGAAATTTGTGTTTTTCTATTTGAATTGTAAATTTGAGCAATTATGGAAATATGTCATGGAGGAGGTTGTTAGCTTGAGTATGTGTTATGTCTTGATTTTTCTCGAGGACTAACAACATATTAAGTTTGGGAGTTTGATAACTCTATAAAAATAGAATTATTTTATCTATTTTTGGCAACAAATAACGCAATATATATGAAAAAATATTTGGATTTCCTTCTGATCATTTGAATTTTCCTTGTTTATGCAGAATAATGAGATATGGAGAAGATAAGGAAAATAATGGCAAAAATCAGGAATTCAAATAAAAGCAATGGAAAATTGATATCAAATCAGGGAATCATTGATTTTGTTTTCTAATGTTATTTGCAAGCGTTGGAAGATAGATATTAAATCAAAGATCCTCTGATTTACTTCCTAATTTTATGCGCACTTGCTTGGAGATAAGGATCTTGGATATATTCTATAAATAGGAGAATATTGAGAGCCCGAGAGAGTAGCTAGGTTTTTGTTAGATTGGCCAAAGTAGGCTCTCTATACCCAACAAGCAGATAAGGCAAGGTTTCTTGAGCGAAGAAGAGATCTGAATCCTAAATAGGAAGGGGGTATTAAGGTTTCCATGATTGAGCCATGTCTCGAAGTTTCTCATGGGTTGAGACTGAAGTGGAATTACATGAGCAAAAAAATTTTCTTATATGCTGACAGAGAGGTGGAATGCAGTTGCGCATCTTTACACATGGAATGAACTCATGAAGGATGTCGTCATTCAGCTTTGGTCCTTCAGGGTGGATCGTAGCCTTTGGTTTTGCCTCCGGAAAGTTGAAGCACCAATGAGGCAATGGAAAGGATGGCTGTGATCTTCCTCCTGTTTCGTGAAGAGAAAATTCATGATATTTCTCTAAGTTCACTATGGTACATAACTAGTTAGCTTCACTTTTCTTATACTTTTTTTTTTTAATTTTGATGTCTAGGTAAATTCATTTTTTCTTGTTATTTCGGGACCACTATTGGTGCCTTGATGAAGTTAGGAAGTGATAGGAATTGGTGTAGTCCTCATAGATCAACAGTGGTTGATTTTGAGTTTTTTACGCAATTTTTGTTGCTCTCGAGTTTTTCTTTTTTGTATTTTCGGTTGATTTTGCACAGGAAAGTGCATATGATGGTACTATGGAACCAATGATCATTGGATTGGCTATAGACACTAAACTGTCAATTTTTCCATATTGAGAAGTTTTGAAAATTTTAACTATTTTTCATATGCCAATGGATGTCGTCATTGAAGAAATGTGCATAGTAAAGAACTCAAAGTCATAAAGATGACAACATAGTGAGTCAATAGATAAAAAGGGTATTTTTAGTCAAACACAAGTTTGATTGGCACTCACCAATAATTTGTGCAAGAAGAAGGTTGACATCGGACAAACCAAATTTCAAAACTCTTGACCAACAAATTAAAATAATCCATTCGAAATAATATATCCACTCATCAATAGACTCATATAAATGCACCAACCAGAATAGACAATACATTATCAAACGCTCCTAAATTATGAAGGTATTAACTTGTCACAAACCAAACCACCTAGACCATATACATGAAACATGGCATCATCATGCCAATCTTTCCTATGAAATATTTCCAAACATGCCACCATCAATGTGGTAATACATAACAGAAACTTCCATGAAGCTTGTGAAGTATGTAAAGTCATTGTATATGTCTCTTAGTACTCACATGATCAAATTAGTTAATTGAGCTCAAAAGAGTAATAAAAACTCTGACTGTATATAGGCTACGAAATGCCATGTTGACTATGGTTAAAACCCTTTAAAATTACCTAGGCTTTTCCGCAGGTAAAGTTGTCTAAATATCTATTTATGGAGAGTACACCAGAAGCTGTCTTCAAGCATCCAAAAATGGAAAAATCAGTAATTCATGAGAGATAAACCACTAAAACACACATTGAAATGTCTAAATCCTTTGCCTCAGAGAAGACAAAGTAGTAGCAGCAGCATCGACTTATGGGTTTATGATGCTTTTCCTTTTCTAAGTATTTAAGCTTGTTCTTTCTTTGGGAACCTCGGCTATGGGACTCAATTGTAAGAATTTTCCTTTATGTGGGCTACATTAATTAAGATTGTAATTATCCATTTTTATGGAGTTGATCTAATAATGTGGGATATAAAGTGGGATATAAAGTTTCTTAACGGTCAAATATGGGCCTGGCTTGTATGGGCCGAATTGGGCCCGACCCATGATGAGAGGGCCCATCCAAATCTTTATAAATAGGCTAAGGTCCCTCCTCTAGCCCTCATTATTGCGATTCAAAAACGCATACACCCACTTTCTCACATAAGGAACACTCATGAGAGGCGGTCTCATTGAGCCAGGGTATCGAGGGTCATAGAGGAGAAGATCTTCAGCATCAAAGACTTGGATTGTTGCAGCCTTGCTCCAAGAACCATGGATTCAAAATTAGGTACACAAATCTTCGTCTTCTCCTTTAGGATGTTTCGAGTTTCTAGCTATGTCGGTCTTGGGAAGCCGTTCCGACGGCCTACATTTGGTATCAGAGCTTGCATAAACTAGAACTCAAACATAGGGAGTTTGCCCGTTTTGAAGAATTTATTCGCATGAAACTTGATTTTGACTATATATTCAGATTAATCTTGTCAAGCCAAGTGCTTCGTGCGTGTCATGCGTCTCACCGAGGCCAAACCAGCTGCCTATGGCCATTTCGGACTTGACCCGAGCTCGGAAGGTTTTGCTTGTTTTTCATTTTTTTGGTCTGATGAAAATGAATTTTGATTGCACAAATAGCTTCTACTCTTCCATATGAGCATTTTGGTGGGTAGAACGTCATCAGACGATGCCAAAAACGGCCTCACGTGCCACCACGCGCCCAGGCGATGTTGGGAGTCGGTGACATGCGCTGCTGCGCACACCGACGCAGGAACTGACGTGCGGACAGCCTTAGCTATCATGATGTCATCCCATCGACTTCGCCACCGCCATGGACAGGTGTCCGTGATGACGTCACGTAAGCCACCTTACGTGCGACCGCCACATGGCATGTGATGTCATCGATGACGTCACCACGGACTCGACCCGGTTTGACCGGGTTGACCCAACTCGGTTGACCGTTGACCGGTCAGACCGTTGACCAGTCGGACCGTTGACCGATTCAACCTGTTGACCAGTCGAACCGGCTTTGGGCCGGTTTCTGGGTCCCAGTGCGTGCAGCTCACGCGTCGCATACTCTAGTGGCACGTGAGGGCGCGTGTGATGTCTGTTTGGCACGTGGTTGATATAGGCGTGCTCGTATGTGAATTTCCTACCTTGTGGTGTATTTATTTGCATTTTTTGATGCCTTTAAGGATATGAAATTGTGTGTGAAACCATAAAGACGTGATTTTTGATGTAATTTTGGAATATTTCTGCATGGTTTGCGAAATACAATTGCATGCTTATGATTATATCATCACTTAAGGAATATGTGTAGTGTTGATTTATTAGTAGTGTGTATTATTGGATGGAGCAATGCAATTAGCATGACTTGTGATTTTAGTCACAAACAGCCCTTGTCATCAAGTCTAAAATCACTTGTGAAAGGTGAATATGAGTCATAAAGTTATATCCTTGATATGAGAGAATTTTGATGATTCAGTTGGGTTGTGATCGCCAAAGTGGCATACTTGATTGGATATGAGAAACATCGGTCTCACATTATAATGGGATATCTCTTGTTATGATGCATGATTATACTCCCAAATGAGGTGATTGTGCGTTAGTTTATGGAGGGATACATGTATAGCATATGGTTGAAAAGTGACTAACCCTAGTGGTTTGTACACCCAAAGGTGGTGAATTCATGAAATGTTAGAATATATTATCATACACCACTGTCATGTGAAGAGTATACAATTGCATATCATGTATTTTGCCCAAAGGTGCTTATATGATGATATATGCAGCTCTTGAGATGTGTGCTTAATACTCACATGATGCTAATTATATGTATTGCTTATAAAATCAGTCACATTCTTCGTAAACGGCAATTCCATTGCCATTGAGGTTCTTACTAGATCAAACTTCAAGAGATGGAAATATGATTTTCAGTTTGGGATGGAGTTGGCAGATGTTCATGTTGCTCTTATTGAGAATAGGCCGGTAGACCTTACTAATGCCAGTATAGAAGTCCAGAAAGTACGTTTTATTGCATGAGAAAAGAGTAATAGAATTTGTTTGCTCATTATGAAACGGTCAATTCAGGAACATTTGATGAGTGGCTTGTCAACCGACTATACCGTTAAGGAAATGATGGAAGCTTTGGAAGCTAGGTATCGCGTCTCTTCCAATGCTGAGATTGATACACTTATGCAATTACCGTTTAATATGAGGTATGATGGTTCAACTAGAGTTAGAGATTATGTGCTGAGGATGGTAGGATCTTTAGTCAAAACTCCGAATTCTTCAGGTTAATGTCCTTGAAACTTGCATTGTGCATCAAGTATTAAATACTCTTCATCCTTATTTTGGAATTATCAAAATGAACTATAGTTCGCAAAATGAGGCTTGGTCAATCAATGACCTTATGGTTAGAGCGATGGCAGAGGAAGAGAAATTGAAGAAAGAAAGAGGGCATCTTGCCTTGTATGCCTCTAGTTCTGCCAGCGAAGAGGTAAATGGATTGCACATTATAGAGGAAATCCTAAAGTCATAAGGGCTCCTAACAATATAGCTCTTAAGAGAGGAAATCCTGAAGCTGCTGGCCCCTCCACCACTAGGACTCCTAGAAAGGCACCTTTTAAAAGGGAGGGTGTCCTTTGCTATTTTGTAGGAAGAGAGGATACATAAAGAAACACTACGATAAATATAAAGCTTGGTTGTCTAAAAATAAGCATAAAGGTAATGGTTCTTTGGCACTTGTCTATGAATCCAACCTATTTGAAGCCCTATCCAATTCTTGGTGACTAGATAGTGGTGCAACTAATCATGTTGCATTTACCATACAGGGATTCACAAACAGAAGGATGCCAAATCAGGATGAATCAAAGTTCAGTGTCGAAAACAACAACAAGATCGACGTTGAGTTCGTGGGAGATGTCATTTTGATTTTAGATACTAGTTTTAATATGATATTAAGAAACACTTTTTTTGTACCTTCCTTTAAATGGAACTTAGTCTCCGTATCATGTTTGGATATGTGTGGTTACTCTTTTCAAATAAAAAACAGTACTGTATCTATATTATTTAGCTCAAATAAGATTAGGTGCTGCAACATATTCAATGGATTGTACAAATTGTGTTTATCTCCCAATGATATATACATCACTAATATAGTTGAAAATGTTGTTCCCAAAAGACCTCTACCTAAGGAATAGTCTTATGTATTATGGCATAAACGACTAGGCCAAACATCTAAAGGAAGAGTAGAAAGGTTGATAAAGACACACATCCTGCCTACTCTTAAAGGTGACCTAGAAACTTGCATAGACTATTGTAGAAGAAAGATGACTAAATTAAAGAAGAAAACCGTAGTTCGAAGTTCTGGTTTACTAGAAGTCATTCATACCGATATTAGTAGACCCTCTATTGCAACTTTGTGTAGAAAAGTTTATTTCATCATGTTTATTGATGATTATTCTTGGTATGGTTACCTTTTCCTGATTAAGGAAAAGTCTGAATCTCTTGACAAATCGATTTATCAAACGACGTTGAGAAATAGTTAGGAAAGGTAATAAAGGTGGTTAGATCTGATCAAGGTGGAGAATATTATGGTACACATGGCAATGTTGGGCAAATTAAAGGGCCATTTGCTAAATACTTAAAGGATTATGGGATAGTGGCTCGCTTCACTATGCTTGGAAGTCCTAAATAGAATGGTGTGTCTAAAAGGCGTAATCGTACTCTAATGGATATGGTAAGGTGTATGATGAGTAGGACTAATTTGCCTGATTTTTTATGGGGTGAGGCTTTAAAATAGCCATTTATATTTTGAATCGTGTTTCTACCAAAGCTGTTACATCGACTCATTTTGAGTTATGGACTGGACGTAAACCAAGTTTGAATCATTTTAAGGTCTAGGGATGTCCTAAAAATAAGATTGTATAATCCAACATTGGGTAAGTTGGAGGCTAAAACCACTCGATGCTACTTTGTATCTTACTCGAACATTCAAAGGGATATCGTTTTTATAATCCAAGTGGAGGAACAAGGATTATGGAATCACAAATGGCCAAGAGTGAACATGACAACATGAGGAGATCTGGCTATGTCTTTCTCTTGACCTATGCGGATGATTTTGGAGCCTAGGATGCCACAACCGAACCTGTCAATACTGAAGATCCTATTGATGAAACGGCCGCGATGAAGTCCTTCAAGTTCCTCAGGCTTAAAATGAGCTCATAGTGGCTCCATTTAGAGGTCTGCTAGGGAAATGCATTCAGCTATACCACGGACTCTATAGTCTTTTAGGATAACATGATTACGATATAGGTTGCATGTATCCAAAGTGACTTATATGGACGTTGTTCCTGTCCTCAATCAAATTTGTGGTTGGATGCAATGAGAGATGAGATGCAATCTATGAAATATAATGGTGTTTGGGAGCTTGTTGAATTACTGGAAGATTGTAAACCCATAGGTTACAAGTGCGTTTATAAGACTAAAAGAGATTGAAAAGGAAAAATTGAGAAATTTAAAGCTAGACTTGTGGCCAAGGGCTTTACTCAAAGAGAAGGGATAGACTATGAAGCAACATTTTCTCCAGTTTCTTCTAAAGACTCCTTTAGAGTAATCATGGCAATAGTAGCTCATTTTGACATGGAATTACATCAAATGGACGTTAAGACTGCTTTTCTAAATGGAGATCTTGATGAGGAGCTTTATATGGTGCAACTTGAAGGTTTGTATGTAAACTGAAGAAGGCTATTTATGGTCTCAAACAAGCTTTTAGACAATGGTACTTGAAGTTTCACAATGTTGTTACTTCTTTTGGTTTTGTTGAGAACAAAGTAGATCAATGCATATAATGCAAGGTTAGTGGGAGGAAATTTATTTTTCTTATACTTTATGTGGATGACATTTTGCTTGCAAGTAGCGATATTGGATTGCTACGTGAAACAAAACAAATGTTGTCAAAGAATTTTGACATGAAAGACCTAGGTGAGGCATCCTTTGTTCTTGGCATTGAAATCCATAGGGATCGTTCTCGTCGTTTGTTAGGTTTATCTCGAAAGGCATATGTTGATCATATTTTGGAGAGATTCAACATGCAGGATTGCAAGCTAGGAACCGTTCCTATAGTTAAGGGTGACAAGTTGAGTCTCTCACAGTGTCCTCAATCAAATTTTGAGAAAACCAAATGAAGGATGTGCCTTATGTTAATGCACTTGGAAGTATCATGTGAGAGTGCTAGTATGAACACCTAGAGGGGGTGAATAGGTGTTTAAAATAAATCTTGGCAAATATATGCGGAATAAAATAAACTTCAAACAAAGGAGTTAGGGAAGAGAATAAGAACATATAAATTATAGTGGTTCGGCTTAATCCAAGCCTACGTCCACTCCCCCACGCTAACAGCCTTCTTGGCTGGATTCCACTATGCAATCAACAAGAGATTACAACTGAGTGCAAACACTTAGTAGTAGATCACACTATCTCACTAAGTCACTCTTTTGGTATTTCACGATCACAAACGTTTAAGCTCTCAAGAGACAAGTATATGAACAAAGATCGCTCGGACTTTGGAACTATAAATTCTAAGCTCTATCTCTTTCTTGCTCATCGATCCTTCATCCCCTTAAATACTTCTCCACTTCCAAACTAGCCGTTAGACAGTATCCTAGAGAATTGTCTTCCAATATACCCATTGGACAGCTCTGTATCTAGAAGATTTGGTAGCCGTTGAGTGACAAAGGTAGAATCCCAAATTGATTCCGATCGCCCATACAAACGGAATCTTGGTTTCCATAAATAAAGCTTCTTCGTATAGAAAGTTCTTGTCTTCAAGATCCAATCGTCAATTAAATAGATTGATTCAATCAAATCAATCTTGATGTGGAATCCAAACCAAATCACTAGCCGTTATATGATTGGGCTTGTATTACGTTCTGTCGAATCTGGATGTAAAGTCTGAGAGCAATAGACTTTATAATCTGAGTCCGAGTATATCTGCTTTTGAACAGATTTAGCTTTAAGGTCTACTCCAATTCAGCTTTAGAATAGAGTCTATCTTCTGGTTTAGCTTCAGCATAGAGTCCGTCTTCTGGTTCAAGATTCACGTTCGACCGGAATTAGTCGAGTTGACAGACTTTCGATGTATAATGCACTTTGACACTAAAGTCCGGCGCTTTTTAGACTTTGACACGAAGTCTGAAAATCTTCATAATATACTTTGGACATATGTTACGCTCGCTCTTCGTCGTCTTCTGACTTTGATAATATCCTTTACATGTTCTATTATCAGCATGATCTATTACTTAACCATTAAACATGTTAGTAGCCTTTGATTTATTTTGTCATCTTCAAAACATCATAAGGGATTTCCCTAACATCATGTATGTTCAAGTTTGCACCAGACTAGACATCGCCTTTGTAACAGGGCTTTTGGGTAGATATCAATCGAATTCAAGACACGATCATTGGGTTGCTGCCAAAAAGGTCTTGAGATACTTAAAAAGAACAAGAGATTATATGTTGATTTATAGATATGTCCATGATTTATGATTGTTGGCATATTCAAATGCAAACTTGGCTGGTTGTAAGGATGATAGGAAGTCGACAACATGATATATATTCATGTTAGCATGAGGCACAATATCGTGGAAAAGTAAGAAACAGAAATCTATATCTTCATCTACCATGCAAGCGGAATTTATGCCATGTTTTTCAACTGCTACTCAAGCAATTTGGTTGCGAAATCTCATTAAGGAATTGACTGTATTTGATTTTGTGGATAGACCCATGTAATTATATTGTGATAACAATTCTGCTATGTTATTTGTTAATAACAACAGAAGTCTAAAAAGGTATAAGCATATGGAGGTCAAGTTTTTTATCATAAAGGAAATGGTACAAAATGGTGACATTATAGTAGAGCATATTCCCACAGACAATACATTGGCAGATCCACTAACTAAAGGCCTATGCCCTTGTGTATTTGATCGACATGTCATGAACATGGGCTTGGGAGAATCAGTGGATACTATCGTTTAGTGGGAGCTATTTTAGATTTACTCTAATGAAGTTTATGTCTATATTTTGTTGCTTTTTGTAACATTTTGATATATGTCAACTCCTTTTGTATAAATTGTTATTGAGTTGTGTACAATATCTAAAGAAAATCTCAAGGTACTATGTAAATCTTGAGTAAAGGCTAGGGGCATCCAGATGTTAGCCTTGTACATATGTCTCAATTACACATAAAGAAATGTTAACCATAAAGATAAGACATATGTGGGTTCATTAGAACCATAAAGATATTCTCTAGTGCCACATCCGATTTTTTGTGATACTTAAGGTAAAAGAATAGCGACCGACAAATGGAATAACACATATGGTAAAACTCTTTATGAGGTGTTATTGATTTATCACACAACCATATTAAATCCATATCAGTAAAGTTGATAGCATTTGTGACCATGGAAGGCTCTGTATATGCATATGCAGTTACCGCCATAATCCGGTGTTGGAGACTTTATGGGATCGGATTGACTACTGAGGATTATCTCTAGATCAACATAAATGTGTGCACATATAGTATGATCTCAATTAATATAGCTCAAGTGGGAGAATGTAAGAATTTTCTTATATGTGGGCTATATTAATTAAGATTGTAATTATCCGTTTACGGAGTTGATCTAATAAAGTGG